>CACVCL010029477.1:0-70037 GCA_902729485.2 Mus minutoides | reverse complement strand
GGGTGGGACCATCTCTGGGCTGGCAGTCTTGGGTTCTATAAGAGAGCAGGCTGAGCAAGCCAGGGGAAGCAAGCCAGGAAAGAACATCCCTCCATGGCTTCTGCATCAGCTCCTGCTTTCTGACCTACCCGAGTTCCACTCCTGACTTCCTTTGGTGATGAACAGCTGTATGGAAGTGTAAGCTGAATAAACTCTTTCCTCCCCAACTTGCTTCTTGGTCATGATGTTTTGTCCAGGAATAGAAACCCTGACTAAGACAGAGCCCATTAAGCTATTGTGGAAACTTAGAAGATAAAGCTGAGAAAGCTGTTGTTAATGGAGGTCTGCACATGAAGCTTCAGAAGGAAGTTTGAGAATTCCTCAAAGAATATCAGGAGGACTGTTTATTGTAATATGTTGAATTAACAATCTGTTTCTGGTCAGTGGCTTTGAGGAATCAGCTGTGCTTAAGAGACCAGAATCATTCAGTTGAAGCATTCTTATTTTACTCTGCCAATCAATTCTGGTTACCTGGCTCCGTACTGAGGAAGCCAAGGCAGGAGCTGATGCAGAGGCCATGGGGCGGGTACTGCTTACTGGCTTGCTCCCCATGGCTTGCTTGCTCAGTCTGCTTTCTTATATACCTAGGACTTCCTGCCCTTGTCCGTCATCAGTCAAGTCAGTATCCCACAGGTTTGCCTGTAGGCTACTCCGATGAGCACAGTATCTCAACTGAGATTCCCCACACCACACTCAGTTGAGTGTAGCTTGTGTTAAGTTTACAGAGGACCAGCCAGTACAGTGTGTCAGGTTGTCAATGGGTCAGTTGTCTTGTCCTGATTTGTTTCTTTTGCCTATCCTCATCAATATGGCACCTTTAAGAATAGATAATTGCATTTAATCATTTTTTGCTAGAGATATTAAGTTGTTTTACTAGCATGTATGCCATGTGTAGCATATTTGCTATGTGGAGAGTATGGAAGTTACAGAACAACTTTTGGGAGTTGACTCTCCTTTCCTCTTTATTTGGGTTCAGGCAACTGAACTCACATCATCAACCATGAATATTAAGGACTTTTTATCAGCCAGTCCATCTTGCTTGATAGATTTTGGAACTTGCTTCATTGCATACTGCTTATTCAAATTCATGGAAAAATTCTTGTGGAATATAGCAGCAACCTGTCATAATGTTACTAGACTTAGGAGTTATAACCTGTGCCCCAACAAGCCAGGTTTGGCTACCCATCCTTGATAAGCCAGTTAAAAGTCATAGTAATAGTGAAAAATAGGAATAGATTTATTTCATATGGCTACATTGGACCTGGAATTACAGTTGTGAACTGCTGTGTGGGTGCTGAGAATTGAATTCCTGTCCTATGGGAGAACAGCTTCTAAATACTGAGCCATCTTTCCATAACCTTTTTGTTGTAATTCCTTTTAGAAGGGCTAGAATAAGCATCCCCATCAGAGTTTGAAATACCATCTTGCCTCAAACTTATTTGGGAGTTTCTATTTTAGTTACTTTTCTATTGCTGTAAAAAGCACAACAACCAAAGCAATTTATAAAAGAAAGCATTTAATTCAGAGCTTGCCTACAGTTTCAGAGGGTTTGTCCATGATCATTATCACAGGGAGCATAGCGGCAGGCAGGCAGGCAGGCAGGCAGGCATGGCCCTGGAGCAGTAGCTGAGAGTTTACATTCTGATCCACAGAGGGGGCAGAGAAAAAAAAAAAGGGTGCTTGTGGTACAGGATTTGATTTGATTTTGTTGCTTTTTCATAACAGGGTTTTTCTGGGTAGCTCTGGCTACCTGGAATCCATTCTGTAGAGCATGTAACATTGAACTCACAGAGACCCACCAGCCTCTACCTCTGGTTCCTGAGTGCTGGCATTAAAGATGTGCACCACCACTGCTTGATTGATTGATCCTTACAACTTTCAAATGACTAATGTAGCTATACTTCTTACAGATGAGAAATGCAGATTTTCACACTAGTAAGCCATCTCACATACATAGCCTTATTGCTGAGCTCATCAGTTAGAATAGGCTGGCTAACCAGCAAGAGACCTGCCTGGCTCCAACATCCTAAACATATGCCATGACATCTGTCTTTTGTTGTTTGTTTGTGTGTGTGTGTGTGTGTGTCCTCTGCATATGTGGTGTGATGGTTAGTGCTGATCGTCAAATTGACAGGATTTGCAATCGCCTAGGAGAGGAGCCTCCAGGCACCCCTGAGGGAGTAGCCTCTGACCGCTCCTGTGAGAGATGATTTAAACATGTGAACATCCACCCTATAACATCCACATCACTCTGTGGGATTGGGTCCTAGACTGCAGGAAAAGGAGAACCCTTCCTAAACACAAGCTGTCATCTTTCCACTTCAGGATCGTGGAGGCAATGTGACCAGCTCTTGTGGCCATGAACCATGAACCACACAATAAGC
This sequence comes from Mus minutoides, assembly GCA_902729485.2. Classification (NCBI taxonomy): domain Eukaryota; kingdom Metazoa; phylum Chordata; class Mammalia; order Rodentia; family Muridae; genus Mus; species Mus minutoides. The sequence continues at coordinate 67,614 of CACVCL010029477.1, read as the reverse complement.
TCCTCCTTCCATAAGATGCTTGTATGCGGGCATTTTATCACAGCCAACAGGAGTAACACATGACATGACTTTTCCAACTGAGGTGTCTCCCTAGCCCCTCAGAGCCCATCTGCTTATTCATTACCGCACTGCGGAGCATCCTCTGCAAAGTTACTTTACTTATAGTTACTGTGTGCCTAGCATGCTTCCCAGTGTGCTCACACTTAGTTCACAGGGTTTCTGATGGCTCGTCTCAGAAGCATCAGTTAGCTGTGTGTGTTTCTTTAAAAGACCAATAACACCCCGAGGCATGGCACAGCCTCAGTGTCAAACAAACAGTGAGCTCGTTTGTTCATATTATAACTGTGAGTTTCTAATGAGGTAAACATTCAGTTGCATTCAAAGAAGACACAAGTATATGCATTGATGGGTCTAAGATGCCAACCTTATGCTAATCATCTGTGGCATTTGTCAACTTGACAACTCAGCACTACTAAAAATGATGAGAGGGTGGCATTAAAAACCCTGCACCAAGAAGTTAACTGTGCCCAGTGACTAATGGTTCCAGTGACACATGTTAAAGGATTGGGATGCAAAAGTGTTTCCAGTTCCCTTATTTTGTGCTACTTTATAATAAAGCAGGCCATCCCAAGAGCTGCAAAAATGAGCTTAGTGGAATTTCAAGCAGAAGTCCTATGGTGTTTGGCAATTCCAACATCAGAACTCTTGAAAGGGGAAGGTTAATACCCTCTTAAGGAAGTTGGACATGCTTAGTTTGTTCTTTATTAGATAAACAACTGATTTTTATATTTTGATGATTGAAGAAAAGTTGTGCTTTTATTCTCAAAAACACTATACTACAGCATGCTGTCTTATTAGCAACCACAATTTAAATTTTCCTTTTTATTCTCTGGGATGTAAATGTACCAAAACAAACAAACAAACAAACAAAAAAACCTGTCTCCGAAATTCATACTTTCTAAAATAAATAATTTATATTAATTTTAAATTTCAGAATTATAATTACATGTATGAATGGAAACTAAGTAATGAGTTACATCATTTTCAGAAAATAGAATAGAGCTGGAGATTGATTGTTCTATTAAGCCAGACCTGAAATGAATACAATCTGAAAATGAGCATCATTCTGTGTATATTTGTTTGTACATTATGTGTATATATGAGGTGTGTGTGACTCGAAGTGACAGTCTGAGACCACTCATGGATATATTTGTCTGTTCCTGTATTAGTGTGTTAATAGTATTTGTTCATTCATGTCTGCTTGCTTTTGCCTTTGGGTGCTGGGAATAGAGGCTCCTTGTCACACACCCCTTTTGTCTTTGGCAACAGTAAAATCGGTTTCTGTGTAAATGTTGTTGCTGTGGTGTTCTAATACTGTATAAAGGTTTAGAAGCCTCATTGTTTCATAGAGTTTTTAGCAATTTCTATCATCTTTGTATAGAGTCACTTTAGCAGCCTTCTGGAGTCATTCATGTTTCAAGGTGGGAGTGAGTTATTTACAGCTTCTAGGAAAAATTCTTGTAGTCTATATGTATAGCTGCAACCCTAATTGAACTATACTATTAATATTTATTGTTATGTATTAATAGAATGTTGTGGATATTGGGAAAAAAAGAACGATTTAAACTGCATTAGAAGTGACTCCTCAGTAAACCATCAACCCCTTTCCAGGTGGATATAAAACTAAACCAAGGTTGGATTGTGCTAAAAACCCCTAAACTGCTGTTCGTCGTAATGCTTAAGAGTTCAGATTAGAGTGTAGTTAAGCTTTCTAAGAAGTATTTCTGTTTGCCATCATTACCTGTTTAGATGGTCTTTTGTAGATTAAAAGAATAGCTTTATTTAAATCATTTCATTAAAAGTAGCTCCTGAATCACATGTGCACAAGAATGGGCTGGGTGCCCAGGGGTGGTAGGGTGGGCTTCTGGATCCCCACCCCCTACTGCTCAGCTCTTTGCTACTGACAATTCAGGGACCAGGGAGTCATCGCCCTCAGGTGTGTACCTACTCATACACTCTGAACCAGAACTTAGTAGATGATTCTAGTCCAGCAGTCACACAGATGGCCTTGGTTAAACGAGATGGGTCACAGACCTGAAGCAGAAGTCCTGAATCTGGGACATGTAGAGAGGTTGGAGGTTGGTAGTGGGGGGAGACAGATGAGGGAGGGGCAGGGAAAATGCAGTCGGAATATATATAAAACAAACGATGAGAGTAATGTCTAAGTAGCTGTGAAATCTTCCATTCATCTTTTATTTACCGGGTTAAGCCATACTACCTTGATTAGCCTTTCTTGTGAACTTTCAAAAGGGGTAAGATGATTTTAACAAACAAAAAAAGATCCCAAACTGTCAGCTTAATGAAGGAGTTGAAAAAGACTCTTTGTCATGTGGCCTCTTGGTTAACTTTTCACGGGGACTCAGGATTGTATTTGGTTTCTTTTCTATGGCGATAACAACATATAATAATGTATTTAATGTACTTTTAGGTTTATGTACAAGTTAATAAAGAAGCAACAGATGATAAAAATGTAACAAAATTGGCACACGAGTTCTTCCACCGACTAGAAATGGGTGACACGCAGGCACTGTCACTGTGGCAGAGATTCCGGGACTTGAGCATTGAAGAGTACACCCAGATTTACAAGGTACCCTGCAGTCTCTTGCTCCCTTACCTGGATCGCTTGGCTAGTGCTGCTGCTTACAGCCTGCTGTGCATGCTCTTACTTAAGCATAGATTCTAGTTTAGTTGGAAATTCAGTGGAATGGCATTCTTGGGGTAGAGAGCTAAAAGACAAAACAACCCAGAGCAGGGCCACGTCAGCACTACTCATAGCCCTTACTCACTCTCAAGGCACTCAACTTCTGAGGTAGTACTGGACGCTGCAAAGGGGGCTCGAGTATGCGGGCACAGTGAGCAGCTGCATGGACGTGGGGCTAGAGGAGCTTGACAGACACCCTTTTCAGGGCTCTACTGGATCATGCAGACTTCTGGTTCTGTACCCATCCTCAGTTGCACAGGGCCCAGTAGGTTCCCCTGCTGCATAAGCCCCTTTAGTGTGACTAAGGAACCACCAGAGTAAATGCTCAATGCTCTCGACTTCTGTTTACAAAGCCATAAATGCCTGTGACTACTATAGTGAACACCAGATACATGGCCAGTATGGGGTGTGTGTGAGTCATTAGAAAGTTTAACTTTTATTTTTCTGATCTTTGTGACAATTGGTAAGACATCTTTAATTTTGTCTTAGTGTAAAACAATATAACTAACATTTTTCTTGTATTTCTAAATCTTAGCGTCTTGGAATATACTTTGATGAATATTCAGGAGAATCATTTTATCGTGAAAAATCTCAAGATGTCTTAAAGTTGCTTGACAGCAAAGGACTTCTACAGAAAACAGTGTATGATCGAGTTTCTATTCTTTCTTCCTTTTTCTTTAAGATTATGACTCACTATCTGCCCTGGAACTCACGGTAGACCAAGCTGACCTCAGGCTCAGAGATCTTCCTGCTTCTGCCTCTCAAGTGCTGGGACTAAAGGCGTGCACAGCCTCTCCCAGCCCCATGTGCTGTGTGTGCTGGCATTAGTCACCTTATGTGTGACAATAATATAGTCTCTGAGCTTCTTTGCCATTTGTCCTTTCTCTTGCCAGGGGCGGTGGTGCAGACCTTTCCTCTCAGCACTGAGGAAGCAGAATCAGGAGGTTCTTTCTGAGTTCCATGACAGACAGTCAGGGCCACATGGTGAGACTCTGTAGCCGGAAAAGTCCTTTCCACATGCCTATAATCCTGTATGCAGGAGGCCGAGATGGAAGAGTCATTAGTTCAAGGATGGTTTGAACAGTATGTCAAATAACGAGATGCTTTGTCACATGCTGTATAGCATTCTCATAGCCAAAATTCTCAGATCACAGGAGTAAGGGAGGCACCTGTTAAAGTAGGAAGTATGAAGATGATGTGGCCTGCCTCAGGTTACATAAATTGATCACGTGAAGACAGGAAGTAGAACACTTTTGTGGCTTAATGTTGCCTTCAAAAGTATTTAAGGCAACTTATGAAATAGGTGCGCTATAACAGGCTTTCAATGAGTGAGGCAGAGAAATCAGGAAAAACAGTGTAAAGTCAGATAATGGTCGCACATCCTTGTTGGCAGTGTTGCCTTGCATGTAGTAGAATCTCTTCCTTTTTGAGAGACTTGACAAATGACAATTTTGTGTTTTCATGTTGTTGTATCCATATGTGCATTGTGGACCATCCAGGTCAGGTGCATCAGTACACATAGCTGTGGTGAGAATGAACAATGTACCTAGCACCTCACTTTCTCAGCCGTGATGTGAGCATCCTAACACACACATGAGAAACTGTTGTTGGAGTTTTAATTTTCACCACCTCCAGCCAACTTGGTGGTTTTTACTACTGTTGCTTATAGCTTGAACTGATACTACTTACTGTTCTGTGAGCAAAAAAATAGCCTCTGCTTTGCCAAAAATGCTATAGATATTCTACCCCCAAAGTAGAATTAATATGTTGACTTAGAGTTTGCCTCTTTTCTTTTCTAGAAAGGGAAATGTTGTGGTAGATCTCTCTGGGACTGGTGACCTCTCTTCTGTCTGCACTGTGATGCGAAGTGATGGAACCTCTCTCTATGCAACCAGGTTTGTAGCATCAGGAAGATGAGCACAGCCACGTGTCACTTCACATGTCTAAGATCCTAAGATCAGTGCAGGTTATCAGCTTATCCTTACAGCCATTACAAAAAGTCCTAGTTGCAAAATAGAAACCTATTACTTGAATATTTTAAGAATATTTACTGCATTTCTAGTTATTGACGGTTGCAATCCCAGAAAGATTTAATATGAGAAGTTTGGGACTCTATATTCACATTTAATTCAATATCATGATCTGTTTACAGCAGAATAAATCATTCTGTGTTCCTTCATAACCATATGTTGAGTGTTTTTAATAACTGCACATTGTCAGGAAATATATTCTAAAAAACAACCAAGCCAGGGTTCAATGATGATCTCATGCATTAAAGACCATTCTACACACATGTAAATGCCAAACCTCATTGTACTGTGAAAGAATAGGCTGAGGAAGAAGTAGGCTCCTCCCTGCATCCCTGTGGAAGAGAACACTCATTGTTCATATAGAAGAAGAAGTGCACTTTGTACACACATGTGGAAGAGAAGGCAGGACAGCGAAGCAGCCATGCAGCCAGTGCAGGCAAACGGTTCCAGTGGCTCCAGGCCCGAGTTTCAAGTAGCTCACAAACCACTATATACATTTCTTTTGTTTGTTATCATTGTGGTACTAGGAATAAACCCAAGATTATATGTATGTTAGGCAAGCATGTACCACTGACCTATGCCAACAGCCTTACAGAGTACTTTTATAATGTAATGGTATTTTTGCTATTGAATACCATCATTATTATAAGTAATTTGATGCAACCAATGAATTTTCCTAGTGACCCTTAAAGAATTCATCTTTTAAAAAAAAATTCTTTAATTTTTTTACAGTCCAGTCATTATCCCCCTCCTGGTATACCATTGGACAGTTGCTCATCCCATTACTCCTCTCCTAACCCCCCACCCCCTGTCTCCAAGAGGATACCCCCAACCCCACCCCACTAGACCTCCCCTGGGACCTCAAGTCTCTTGAGGGTTAGATGATTCTTCTCTCACTGAGGGCATGCCAGGCAGTTCTCTGCTATATATGTATCAGGGCCTTCATATCAGCTGGTGTATGCTGCCTGGTTGGTGACTCAGTGTCTGAGAGATCTCAGGGGTCCAGGTTAGTTGCAACTGCTGGTCTTCCTATGGGGTTGCCCTCTTCCTCAGCTTCTTCCAGCCTTTCCCTAATTCAACCATAGGGGTCCCCAACTAAAGAATTCATCTCCTTTTAGCATTTCTCCTCATCAATTTCCTGCAAGTGGGTTAATGAAAAAAGCTGGAATGTCTAAGAGATACGTGTGTGTATACATATACACACATATGTGTATATATATGTATACATACATACAATTTCATTATGGAAACTATTACAAATTAAAGAATCCAAGCCTTGTACCAATGTGCAAACATTTCCATTCAGAACAGGAGTCCCTGTCAGGAAGGCATGGTGGAAAATGCCTTTAATTTCAGCACTTTAGAGTCAGAAGCAGGCAGTTCATGAGTTCAAGGACTTCCAGGACTACACAGAGCTCCAGTTCAGCCATTGCTACTTAGTGAGAGCCTGCCAAATAAATACATTAGATAGATAGATAGATAGATAGATAGATAGATAGATAGATAGATAGATAGATAGATAGATAGATAGATGCCTTTCTTGTGCTGAGAGCTGAACGTGGATCCTCTACAAGAATGGCATGTGCAGTCTTAACCACTGAGTAATCCAAGGACTTAAAAGCTTTTTAAATGCAGAAGTTACCACTTCTGAGTGATCTGGGATTTTGAAAGTTTTTAATAATACAAACTAGAAAGCAGGTACTTCTTTGGCTTTTTTGTCATTTACATTGTTACTATGTTATTTGAGATAGTATATTGCTGAAAAGTAACAATTAGATGTTTCTTTTCAGGAAAGGCTTGGATAATTATATAACACCTTAAGATACAATTTAATGCTTACTTGTTCTCCCGCCTTTGTTTATTTTTAGTTGATTTTTAAATTACATCTACCAAGGCCTTGGGTTTATTTTTCAAGTCTAATTTTGTTATTACTTATTACCAAAGCATACTGGCTGCAAGGATAATTTATATGCTCTAGGCTACAGAATTCTACAGATTTTAGTTACTGTTATCAAGTAAGTAAAAGTAATTATAACCCTCCCCCCTCCTCCCCAGGGACCTTGCAGCTGCTATACATCGCATGGACAAGTACAATTTTGACACAATGATTTATGTTGTAAGTAATCACAATACAAAACCTACCTCATGAAACTAGAGAGAGATAGAAATGGGAAACCAGAGCCGGGGAGATGGTGCAGTCTGTCAGCCGGGGAGATGGTGCAGTCCGTCAGGTGCTTGCTTGCTTTGGGTGCCTGATGATGTCAGTTCAATTCCTAAAACCCAGGTAATGACTTCTCCATGTGAGTCCTGGCACAATGCCCGCTCACATATGTGCCCACACACACAGAAAAAAAGGAAAATATGTTGAAAAAAATTACAAAAAACAATTTTGTCTAACTACATAAAATAAATACTAAGTTGATTAAGAGAGTGAAATCTTTTTTAAACTTATTCTTAAAAAGACTCAAAAAATCATTTACATTGCTTCATAGTGAAAAAATTTACCAAAATTAAGAAGGTGATTATATGAAATTACTATATATGAGTTATTGTAAGACAGTTGTGCTTGTTCTATTGATGCACTTAGAAAAATGTTATTGTTATTTGTTTTGTGTGGAAGAATTAGTAACATGGAAATTTTCCTCTTCTGTTTAAAATTGCATCAAGGGACTAGAGAAACAGCTCAGCATGATGTTAGGCCAGGCACTGCACACATGTGCTATACAGACATATATGCAGGCAAAACACTCAGATACATAAATAAATCTTTTTAAAATTTTAAGTAAAATTTAAAAATTGTATCAACTCATTATATTATATTGTAATTTAATATGTAAGCTTTACTGGTATACGTAAAATAAAGCATATGTTAGAATTATGTTTTTAAAAATAAAAATTACATTAAAAATCTTGTAATACCTTAAAGACAAGAAATTTCAGGCTAGCAGAGTTTCTGTGCACCCTTCTCCACATCCATGACGTGCCATGTCAAATCAGATAGGCATTTGTAGAAACATGCAAATCTCATGAGGTTTTCATGCATTGTCTATAGGCTAGTTTTATGGAACTGTATCATATGTACAGATCTGTATCACCACGACCTCAGTAGAACATGGAGCTGACTGTAACAAAGCAGACTCGCTGATGATCCACCAGCTAATCATTGTCCCTCCAGACCTCCCTGTGATCGTCATTAGAAAAACTGTCATTGAGAGTGCTGTGTAATGGAGTCGTGCAGTANGCCCGAGATTGTTGTTTCACCCAGCGTATTGACTGCCCTTGAGATCCAACCAAGCCCTTGTATTGCGAGTTGGTTCTTCTTATTGCTAACTGGGGTTCTAGTACCTTCTGCCTTTGCATGTGCTGCCTCCCTCTAGACTAAGAAGTTACCACTATCTTGTTGTAGCTTAGCTTTGGTCTTGTGAAACTAGAAATCCTAACCCCTGAGGGAGAAGGAAATGAAATAGAACACTCTGAGAGTCAGGGTCCATGTGTCTTCCTGTGTTAAGGTATTGAGACCTTATTTTCACATTCAACCTTGATGCTCTTAGAGTGTGCTTATTTTAAAGATTTATTTTAGCTTTATTTATGTGTATGAGAGAGAGAATGAATGAGAGTTTGTGTTTGTGTGTGAGTGTGCACATGTGAGTGTGTGCATGGGTGTGAATGGTGGTGCATGTGTGTACCCCCAGGGTAGAAAAGGGCATCAGATCCTCTTTAGCTGGAGTTGTGAGCTGCCCAGTGTAGATGCTGGGAACCAAACTTGAGCCCTCTGGAAGAGGAGTTCGCAAGTACCCTTAACCACTAAGCCATTTCTCCAGCATCTACTGTGTTTATTTAAAACATGTTGACAATGACTTTAGTCTAATAATGATGTTAATTTTATTTAGGACCAGCCTACTTTTATTTAGTAATTTGTCTTTGTTTTGTTTGTTTTGTTTAAATTTAAAATTTTTTCTAAGGTAGACAAAGGGCAAAGAAGGCATTTTCAGCAAGTATTCCAAATGCTGAAGATCATGGGATATGACTGGGCAGAAAGGTAGGATCCTTGTTGTTCTTTCTTGCTGATCAAAGCCACTAACTCCTTATGTCACCAATCAATCCTCAGAGTATAACTACAGTAATTTATGTTCAGCTCTCTTTTCAGGATGTTGGTATAGAAAGACAGATTGATTTTGTGTTAATTTACACCTTGATAAATGTATTTAATCATTTTATATATTGATGTCTGCTGTGTTTTGGTTTTCAGTTATTAGTGTGAATTTCTTCTTCCTTATAAAGGCAACTCATAATTTAATCACAAACTATTATCTCAGTAAAATGAAACTTTAGTGGACTGCAAAAACCTACATCTTATTTTTTGTTTTTTTACTTTACAATTTGTTAGTTATCCATAATGATACCTTAATGCATGTGTACACATTGTATTTTATCATATTCCCCCTGGGCCCCTCTTCTTCCTCTCCCATTGGCCCCTTCCCATGAGTCTTCCTGTTTATTTGCCAGTGATTTGTTAGGTTGTTTAAAGTTCCTGGGTGGGGTGTTGATAGATGCATGGATGACCTTCTGGAGGCAATAGTACTACAGAAATCTCCCTCCCTTCAACTAGTCACTGCCTGTTTGTCCTCAGGAAGGTATGGGGCCTCATAAACCCCTCTCCAAGAGGGGCAGGGCAGACTGGCAGCTTCACAGTTATTGTGAGTTCATTAATATATTGTCCCTGCCATACCTAAAAGACATCGTTCCACAACACTCTCCTACTTCCCTTGATTCATATTTTTCCTGCCCACCCACACCACCCACCCTCGTTCCAAAATGTTCGCTGAACCTTGGAGGGGTGATTTAGGTGACACATTTAGGACTCAGCATTCAGCATCCACTCTGTAGTTACTCTGAATTCACTGTTGCCCACTGGATAAAGGAGTTTCTCTGACCAAAGCTGACAACACTTAGAAGGTACTTTCATGAGTCATTCCATTTGTCAAAACAACACTAGTAGTTTCTTCATTAAGGCTTAAACCACCCATGCTGTTAGCTCTAGCTATGTATACATTAGCAGGTATGAATTCCCCTCTGTGGAGTGGGACTCGAGTCAACTCAGGAAGCAGTTAGTTACCCCAGTTACAGTCGTGCCAGTGTACACCAATGGGCACATCTTGGCTGGCAGGCCAGCAGTCTAGCATGCATGGTCCACAGGTGAGTAAGGGTACTGATTACTCCTCTCTCCCAGCCTGTAGCTCCTTCTGGCGTTATGAAACCTAGCCAGCAATGAGGAAACTCCCAGTCCAGTTGCAGCATGACTTCTCAATGTCCTGTAACTGATGCATATGATATCTTACCTAAGACTGCTGGGCAACCAAGGAGCTTTTCTGAATAATAAGTCATAAGGCGGCATCCATCCTGGCACTGAGATTTTTTAATGAACTTATAGCTCTGAGAACAGTTTTATGCATCAACATAGAGTACTGCCATTCAAACTTTTAAAATGATTTTATTTTCTAATTAGCTTACAAAGTAATTGGTTTACATATAGTTTTCTCATACATCCTTAGGTTTGGTTGCCCCTCTCCCCTCAGTTCTCCCCCACTTAAATTCTCTGCCCCTACTCTTCCTCTTTTCACTTTCATAGCAGATGTGTTTTACTGCCCCTGCCCCTACCCCTTCCCAGGACTCTCATGGGTCCCTTCCCAGCCTCTACACATAACTGACTTCTAGAAAATGCACACATGTAAACATTAGAAGTCAGGAGAGAACATAGTAGTGTTTGTTTTTCTGAGCCTGTGTTATCTCACTTATTATAAATATTGTGAATATCTACAGGTAGGATAATGAAAGTAGTCAAGTCTCACACAGTACACAAAAATCAAATCTAAATGGATCCTAGACCTTTAAGTAAGATTTAAAATTGTTAGAAGAAAAAATAGGGAAACTATTTAAGATTTAAATTTTAAATTAGATTTAAGGCAAATATAAGGACTTTCTAAATAGCACTTCAGTCACTCAGGAAATAAGAATAACATTTAACAAATGGAACCTCATAAAATTAAGCATGTGTACATTAAAAGAAACAGTTAAGAACGTGTACAGACTGGGAGAAAATTTTGCCAGCCACACATGATAGAGGAGTAATATCTAGAATGTATAAGAACTTTAAAAAAATCAAAAAAGCAACCAAAGCAAAAAATGAACTATGAAACTGAAAAAAGAGGTCTCTAAAAGTTAATAAACAGTGGCACAGCACTGAGGAGGTAGAGTCAGGAGGAACTCTGTGAGTTTGTGACCAGCCTGGTCTATATAGTGAGTTCCAGAATAGCCAGAGCTTAAATAGTGAGACAATTATATTTTTATTATATATATATATATATATATATATATATATATATATATATATATATATATATATATATATTTTTTTTTTTTTTTTTTTTTTTAAAAAAAACACCTGTTAAAATTTTTGTTTGAAACAGGATCCCCCGCAGAGGCTAGCCTTGAACTCCTAATCTTCCTGCTTCCATCTTCCAAATGCTTGAATTGCCACCATGTATGCATCCTATTTACTTGGTAATTTTTTAAATCTCTACTACAAAGGTTAAAAGTCTGAATTATTTTCTGAAAAAGTACTAAGGTATACTCACATCATTAGCAATTTTTTAGCTTTTGTTAATGAATGCCTGTCCTTTTCAGGTGCCAGCATGTACCCTTTGGGATAGTAAAGGGAATGAAGACTCGGAGAGGAGATGTCACTTTTCTGGAAGATGTCTTAAATGAGGTTCAATCAAGGATGCTACAGAACATGGCTTCCATTAAGAGTAAATCCCCCTTACCAACTGCATGCTTTCATGGACATCCCTGAACCTGATGAGAAGTACCTTTGCTGACTTTGATGTGTAGTCCAGTTGTTTGTTACTGTAATGTTAGTCTTCCTCCATGGACAGCTGTAACATTGTCATCTGTTGTCAGAGGCATCCTGTGAACTGTCTGCATCACTTTACACATCTGCATGGATGCAGGTGTACGTGTGCAGAGGCAAGAGGAGTTCTCAGATGCTGTCCACTTTTTATAAAACACACACAGGACCTCTCACTGACTCGGCTGGCAGCCCCTTGAGCCTCCCTAGCACGGGTTACACGCATGCACCACCACACTCAGCTTGTTTATACATAGGTTCTGGTTCATACTCAGGTCCTAGTGCTTAGAGCTGTCATAGTTTTCTATTGCTGTGATAAGTCACCATAACCAAAGCAACATAAAAGAAAGCAGTTAGTTTGGGGCTCATGGTTCCAGACGGTTAGAGTCTATGACCGTCATGTGGGAATATGGCAGCAGACAGGCAAAGGTGACACTGGAACAGTAACTTGAGATCCACAAGCAAAAGGCAGAGAGAAACTGAATGACCTGGAACCTCAAAGTCCACCCCTCAGTGACTCAGGTCCTGCAAAGATGAACTAATCCTCTCCAAGCAGTACCACCAACTGGGGAGCAGACATTCCAGTGTGAGCCTATGGGGCCATGCTCATTCGAAACACTGTATTGGGCAAGCACTTTCCCAACTAATCCGTCTTCTAGCCCAAGTCCTTGTGTCACAAATTGGATCCATGTAACTAAAGTTCATGTAACTGTTTGATCTTTATCGTTGGAAAAATAACTGTGTTGTATCTAATACCTTACGAAGGATATTTCTAAAAACAAATGCGTTCATGTTTCTTCACTTTGAGGTAAAAGGGAGAAGTGACTTAGGTAAGTGAGCCCAGTTAGGAAGGTAAAGCAACCATTATCATCTTAGTGTTTGATTGTGTGTTTCAGATTTCCTTTCTCAGGTTGATTGATTATTCCTGACCAATATGACACAGGGTTAAAACATCTGCCCTTATCTGTTTTCAGCCACAAAACAATTGGAGAACCCTCAGGAGACGGCAGAGAGGGTAGGGCTTGCCGCTGTCATCATCCAGGTGCGTCAGGACGCCTTCCTCTGAGACCTTTGTGTGTCCTGTGTAACAAAACCCAGGGAAACAGTGTACTCTCCTTCTAGGACTTCAGAGGCGCGCTCTTATCCGACTATCAGTTCAGTTGGGATCGTATTTTCCAGAGTCGTGGGGACACTGGAGTCTTCCTGCAGTACACCCATGCCCGCCTCTGTAGGTGAGATGGGGCTGAGGGGGCCTGGTGTGGTTCTAAGACCAGTGGTTGGCCCTCTTGTCCAACAGTTCTTACTCAGATCTGGGCAAAACACAGCGGCCCTCTTGTTGCTTATAGTGTAAAACACCCGTTATAAGAAACACTTTCACCAGGCAGTGGTGGTGCACGCTTTTAATCCCAGCACTTGAGGGGCAGAGGCAGGCGGATTTCTGAGTTCGAGGCCAGCCTGGTCTACAGAGTGAGTTCCAGGACAGCCAGGGCTACACAGAGAAACCGTCTCAAAAAAAAAAAGAAAGAAAGAAAGAAAGAAAGAAAGAAAGAAAGAAAGAAAGAAAGAAAGAAAGAAAGAAAGAAAGAAAAGAAAAGAAAAGAAACTCTTTCACATGGCCTTACTTCATCCTCAGTAATTCTGCCAAAGAATATCCTGTCACCTACGTTCTAAGAGACACTGAAAATATTTGAGAAAATGAGGGTTTTCCCAAATTTTCCTAAAGCTAGGAGTCGTCACATGTGCCCATGAATAACTGACTGATCCTTTCACATCTGTTTAAACTTTGGTAACAGTTTGGAAGAGACTTTTGGATGTGGGTATCTCAATGACTTCAATGTTGCTTGTTTACAAGAGCCACAGTCTGTTTCAATTCTCCAGCATCTTCTCAGGTATGAAAGTCTATTATTACCAAGTCTGATACTAAATTAAGTCTTAACTAAATTAAGAGCATTGTTGGTTTCTAGAGTCCTCCATTCACGGGCTGCCTCCTGCCTCTAGGTAAGCCGAAAGGAATCTGCCTTTTGGAGACAGATTGAGAGCACAGATCAAGCTCGTGTTCAAGGTTAATCCTAGTCTTAAACATGTTATTACAAAGTGTATTGCCACAATATGAAAGAAAAATGCACATTTTCCCAGGTCTTTTTTTTTTTTTTTTACATGCTTAACACTCAAGCTAAGAGGTTAGCTTCACATAACAAATGACCGGCCTGTGCCCTTCATCTTTTAGGTTTGATGAGGTACTTTACATGTCATCTCAGGACCTACAGCCGAAACACATCGTTAACTACCTCCTAACTCTAAGGTATGTTTCTTTTTCTTTTTTTTTTTTTATTAGATATTTTCTTTATTTACATTTCATATGCTATCCCAAAAGTTCCCTCTACCCTCTTCCTGCCCTGCTCCCCTACCCACCCACTCCCACTTCTTGGCCCTGGCATTTCCCAGTACTGGGGCATATAAAGTTCGTAAGACCAACTCTTAGGCCTCTCTTCTCAGTGATGGCCGACTAGGCCATCTTCTGCTACATATGCATCTAGAGACATGAGCTCTAGGGGTACTGATTAGTTCATATTGTTGTTCCACCTAAAGGGTTGTAGACACCTTCAGCTCCTTGGGTAATTTCTCTAGCTCCTCCATTGGGGGCCCTGTGTTCCATCCTATAGATGACTATGAGCATCCACATCTGTATTTGCCAGGCAGTGGCATGGCCTCACTATATCACTATATATATATATATATATATATATATATATATATATATATATATATATATATATATATATATATATATATATATATATATATAGTTTTATCAGGGTCCTTTCAGCAAAATCTTGCTGGCATATGCAATAGTGTCTGGGTTTGGTGGCTGATTATGGGATGGATCCCCGGGTGGGGTAGTCTCTGGATGGTCTAAGGTAAGTTCCTAATCTATTTTCTTTCAAAAATATTTTTAAGATTTATTTTTATTTGTGTGTGTGTGTCTGTGTGTGTGTGTGTGTGTGTGTGTGCATGTGCGCACACACTTGCACACAGGCATGTATGCTAGTTCACCTTGATGATAAACTCAGTCACCAATATGGATAGGTGCTACACTGAGGAAAGAAATGAAAGCCTTGGAGGTTTACCCAGGAGTGAGCCGGAGTTTTTCTCACCGTGTTTCCTCCACTGCAGCATCCATCTGTAGCTTGTGAGTTACTGTAAACTCGGTCTACCCATAAACTATCCTCCTGCGTGGGCCTGTCTAAATGCTGTCCTGTCTGTCTCTAACAAAGGGCTTTGCTCTCTACTGAACAGAAGAGAAAGCATCACATGGGAAAGAAATATAAGATACTTTAAGGACGTCTTTAACCGAGTTTTACACGGGGGGAAACGTTACCTGACTCCAGCTGGCCAGAGGACTCTCAGAATAGCAAGCAGCACTGCAAACACAGCATTATTGAGCAATATCCATATGTTCTTTTCAGCATTTATTGTGGATATTTATTATATAAAGCCTCTTTTGTCATATCTGCTGTTTCCAGCCTGCATTACCCTCTGGGTCAGGGATATAGAAGCATGCATCACTTAAGATGAATGCATAGCTTAACATAGCTTAGTCTGGTAAAAAGTAATTACCTGGGAAGTCATAGACAAGTAAGGTTGGTTGTGAAATTGTTTTCTTAAAGGCAGGTTAAATAAACAGGGTAAATACACAACTGGATATTTTTCTAGACCTCAAGTGACTTCCAAATGTTTTAACTTGGCTATAAGGTTCAGCCAAAGTTCCAGGCTCTTTGAATATAAGAGCTGTTGTCATACAAATGGTATCACTACATGTGTGTGAGTCCTTTGGAGGCCACCAGATCCTCTGAAGCTGGACTTAACAGGCAGTTGTGTTCTGCCTGACATGGGTGCTGGGAACTGAACTCAGGTCCTGGAAGAATGCTGGAACCTCTATTTCTTTTTTTCATCAAAAGGTTTCCTATAAGCAAATCCCCTGTTCTAGAAATTGCTTTAAGTTATAGAAACTGTTACTTCTCTGATGACTAGATTTCATTTTATTTATTCAGTGATATAAAGTAGTATAGCAATGGACAGTGGCATAGGAAGTTATAGCAAAGGGACATGTGTGTGGTCAGAAAATGGATACACTTTGAGAGAATCTCATCTTCTCAGGAGGAAGTAGCAGGTGTTAATCAGGAGAAGCAAATGCCTGGGAAGTAGGGGAAGGTCCAGAGTTGAGCAAAAACTACAACTCTAATGGCTAAAAGGATGAAAACTGACGAGAGCAAGCCTTGGGCCTTAGACAGTTTTCAGGGTGCTTGGTCGATGTTACTGTTCTAAGAGAGACAACCAAATCTCATAAAGCTTAGGGAGCGAATGAATTAGGAAGACAGTCAAGCCACTGGTTGGAATTTCATGGTGATTTGAATGCTTTTACTTGAAGTAAGTCTAAAGAGAGGACATTTGCTTTTTACTCACTGTTTACTGAAATGAGAGAATACTGCAACTTTGTTCTTAATTATACTTTTTTACCTTCCCTTCCAGGTTTTTGTTGTTTGAGAAAGGGTCTCACTGTGTAGTGCAGACTAACCTGGGATTCACTTAATCTTCCTGTTTCTGTTCCCAAGTACTACAGACCGACCCCTGATTCCCTTAGATTTAAATAAGTTTGATTGTGTTTGTTTTGGGTTGATTTTTTTTTAATTTTCTACTTACATATAAAGGCAAAACCAAAAAGTGAAATGTCACTTAATAATTAAATGACAATCGTGTGCATTTCATGGCTCATCGCTGCAATGCCTTCACAGAAGATTGCTCCAGGGAGTGCCCAGTGTATGTGCACTGAATGAATAACTAGTTTCTATCCCACCTC
This sequence comes from Mus minutoides, assembly GCA_902729485.2. Taxonomy (NCBI): domain Eukaryota; kingdom Metazoa; phylum Chordata; class Mammalia; order Rodentia; family Muridae; genus Mus; species Mus minutoides. The sequence goes on along the minus strand of CACVCL010029477.1, from coordinate 51,058 downwards.
GGTTGACACAGGGGAAAGGGCACGCCATGTTATACTTGTAAGAGTTGTCTGCATAAGGAAGTACTACTTATTAGAAAAGCATGCGTCTGTAAAACAGTGGAATCACAACCTGAAGACTGCAATTTGGTAGATGCAAAGTTCAAGTCTAAGGCTCCAGTGTTTTGCTGTCTTACAGACAAGCAAATGCATTTGATTCAAACCTCAGAGAGCTTTAGTGACTCTGGGCTTTAAAGTGTTGAATTAGGATTCCTGGGACAGGAAGTTCCTGTTGGTCCTCATTGTGATTTCTCTCTTGCTTTTTTCAGTCACCTTGCAGCTGTGGCACATAAAACACTCCAAGTGAAAGACAGTCCTCCTGATGTGGCTGGGGTATGTGAAATTGAATGTCCTCTATGTAACCACGTGGCAGCTGAACCTAATATTATAAAATGTTAATACTAAGCCTTAGGAATTTTTCTGACCTATCTCCTGTTATTTAACTACAACAGTATACTTTCTGACTTGGGTAATGGATAGACTGGGGCTGTAATATCATTGTTATTATCAGTGTTTCCCAAACAGTAGACTATCAAATACATCTCCCACCAGCTGCTCAAGTGACAAACTCAGCCTCTCCACTGCACATCCTCTCTACACTGCTTTTTCTGCAGGAGATGCTAGAGTGTATTCCCCTTGCCTAGAGTGTGCATAGGACTGTCAAGCAATACTGCTACTTTAAATTAGAATCATTTCTAAAACCATTCTTTTTTGCTTATTGCTAACATATTATTGAGCATTTAATCATTCTTTATTTTGTAGGCCAGACTTCACCTTTTCAAAGCTGTCCGTTCTGTCTTAGCCAATGGAATGAAACTTCTTGGAATTACACCTGTATGTAGAATGTAATTTCTAGATATAAATATGTTTTTATGCAAATGAGTTCTAGTTGTTATCAGATGCCTTACTGTTCAGAATAGAATTTAAAGTATTATTCTGTCCCAGAATGTGTGTAGTAGTGTGTTTGTTTGGGGTTTGGGGGGGGGGTTGTTTTTTGAGACAGAGTGTTTCTGTGTAGCTCTGGCTGTCCTGAAACTCACTCTGTAGACCAAGCTGACCCTCCCAGAGATCCACCTGCCTCTGCCTCCTGAGTGGTGAGATTAAAAGTGTGCTCCATCATCACCTGACCAGAATATACTTTTTTACCTTTTTTTGATTCTTTGTGAGTTTCATATCATGTACCCCAAACCCACTCATCTCCCCATCCCCTTGCAACCTCCCCTCCAAAATAAAAAACACACAACAACCACAACAAAAGGCATAGAAAACGTCTCATGGAAGCTATAATATGTTACCTTGTGTCCCACAGTATATCCTTCTGTCCACACAGCTTCACCAGCAAATGTTCATTGCAATGAATCATTGGTCTGGTTTGAGGCCTCTGGCTTCTGTGACACCATCAATATTGGGTCCTCATTGGGTCTTCTCCTGTGGACAGTGGGTCAAGCCAGGAAACTTGGTAGGGTTGAGTAGGTACAAGACCCGGCATCAATGGCACCCACTGAGATGGTAGCTATCTCCCTGCTCCCTACTAGATTTCTGGCCTGGAACACATGACTACATTCCCCACATCCCATCTGTCACATAGCCTAGAGCAGAGTTCTCCATGAGATAATGAAGTATCTAGAGACCCCAAGGGTTTAGCCAATAAGCTTCCCTTACTGGGCATTCCTTTCTGCAAAAGGTACTTAATCTCTGGTCCATCCTGAGAAGGTGGTATGTACCCACTTTCCACGAAGAACAATCAATAAATAGTTTGGAATTCAATACATTCAGCCTGCCCAGCAGAGGGACAAAACCTGGACCCACATTCTCCCAGTCATCCTGCTGTTGCCCTGTGTCATAGAGATCCTGCAGCTTTGGATCAGCAAGGTCTGCCCTTTCATATGTCCCAACTGTTTGCAGATGACACAGATTTTGGAGTGGGTCATCTCAGCTCTGGGCCTGGGCCTGGGTGGCAGCACAGCTGGTCAGTGTGCTGGCTCTCCCTTATCCACACCACCAGAACAGGCTCTCCAGTACTGCTCGGGCTAGACCGTCCAATGCCACCATCAGCAGGCGGCAGGTCAGCTCTCCTACTCTAATGCCAGCTCACCCATCTCCATGCCTCCAGAAGCCAGCTCTCCCAAGTGGCCACCTGTAAGGAGCTGGGCTAGCTCTCCTGCTCTCACACCCTGGAGGCCGACTCAACCTTACTTCTGCCATCAGAACCATTTCCACTGTGTTGCCCAGGTGAGGTGCAGGGACTGCTCGCCATAGTGCTATAGCCAGTGAGGGGGCAGGGCCAGCTCTATCAACCACCGCAGGTGTCAAAGGGAGAGGAGGGAAGGGAGGCATCACACCCAATGGGACCAGTGCCAGGATCACTCTTGCCCTCAGGGAAGGCCCATCCTAACCCCTGCACCAGGGCAGGCACAGCTGTGCTTCCCATGACAGGTGCAGGGCCAGCTCTCCCAGCTGCTGCAAGTGGCAAGGGAGCAGGCATCACCCCTGCACCCATGAAGCCAGCTCATGGCAGACAAGTGGTGGGAGCACTCCTCCTACATCCTCCCTTGGGGCTGACTCACCCACCAGTGTCAGCTCTGCTGTGCTTGTACAGGCAAGCTGACCTGCTCTCTCAGGTGCTACCTGGAACCATGTTATGCCTTGCATATGCCTGGCCCGTGGGAAGTAGCCGTGGGAGGTGTGGTCTTGTTGGAGGATCACTGTGTAGGTGGGCTTTGAAGGCCCCTACTGCTCAAGCTCCTCCAGTGAGGAAGAGAGCAATCACTGGTAGGCATTGTATTCAGGCATTGTATTGAATTTTTTGTGAAGTGTCTGCCAGTATTAAGCCATAATTTGAGATGGAGTTTTGACTCCCATGCATTTGCATATAAACAAGGCAATTTGGCTGATTTGAGTCAACAATGTGAGTTTGATTAAGCATAATGTGTTAAGGTTGATAACCAGCGTTTCTACTTGGCCTGCTACATTTAATCTAAATGTCAGTAATACGGTTCCTTTTTTTTTTTTTTTTTGGTTTTTGGTTTTTCAAGACAGGGTTTCTCTGTATAGCCCTGGCTGTCCTGGAACTCACTTTGTAGACCAGGCTGGCCTTGAACTCAGAAATCCGCCTGCTTCTGCCTCCCAAATGCTGGGATTAAAGGCATGTAGTAAAACAGTTCTAATGAAGAGAAGTTAGCATGAGCCAAACTTCTGCAGTTGCAGTAGACACTGTTTTAAACTGACAGGTGTGGTCTACCTTCTTACTGTAGAAAGCATTTATCCACAGTCACAACTGTAAGTGACTTGCTAATTTTCTGTTTAGGGTACCATTAAACTTCCAATAGAAACCAACCGTGGAATGGACATGGACATCTGGGACTTGTTTTATGTCCACTCTTCCTCTGCGTTTCTCTGGAGAAACTTTCTCCTAGATCAATGAGTAAGCTTGGAGTAAAATTATACAGGGCCTAAGCCTTGAAAATACAGCTCTCTGAAAGACTTGTTATGCTGTAACTCTTCCTAAAAAATGATTTTTTTACTCAAGGCTTAAGAATGAGATTCTAGTCTACTTGCAAACAAAACCCTGATCTGATATAATTTTGTACAGAGGAAAAAACCCATGTTAATACTTCTGCTTTACCATAATGACATGACCATAAAACAAAATAACTGCACAAAAGTGATAGAAATAAGTTTATTGCTGGATTTCCCCATTAACATTATAGAAATATTTTAAAATCACTGAAAGTCACAAATTGAGAGCCCAACAGGTAACCATACTTTATAAAAAAGAAAGTATAAAAGCAGCTTATAAAATTTTCTGAAAAGTATATCAGCTGACAGCAAAGAAACAGGAACCAGACAGTGAATGGCACAAATGCATCACTAGAGTTCTCAGTCATCACCCACAAGTCAGTGTCACTAGAGTTCTCAGTCGTCACCCACAAGTCAGTGTCTGAGCTAGGAAGTAGATCCACTGTCTTACTCCTTCCTCACTCTGAGAAGAGAAGCTAGATCTTCACTGCTATGGAGACAAAGTACTATCCATGGACTAGAGAAGAAGGCTAGCCTTCCTCTCCAAGTACCTGAACAAGAGAACAGTATGTACAGAAATGGCTTTGGCACTGTAACCCTCAGACACAGTCTTAAACCTCGTTGCTTTAATATTATAGTTTCACCTGATGCTCTCTGGTCCCGCACCACTGCCTCCGTGCTCTATGTACATCACACACACACACCACACCACACACACACACACACACACACACACACACACACACACACACGTGTGCACGCCATGGCACCTCCATGATCTGTATACAAGATCTCTCTCTTTCATATAAAGTCCTTCATTTTGAAATAATATAACTTGACACCAAACACACCCAAATTAAATCTGTTTTAGCATTTCATTCAGAGTTTTCTTCCTGATTCTTGTGTCATACAATTAATTTGTTGACATTGTTTAAGCTACCATCTGGGGCTGACTTAAGGCTCTAATTTATTATCAACAGTTTAAGTCCTTATAGAAATCTCTTGAGATTCAGATCACACACCAATGATTCTCTCTTTTGAAGTTGCTTCTTGTTGAATGGATGTAGTATCTTGTCTGGGTAACCCATAGAGATATATGGAAACACATACAAGAAGAGCTCCCATTGAAAATGAAAGGGCTGAAAAGAGATGAAGAAGAAAACTATGAAAATGATGAATTTGTGTAGGGCTCGTTCACACACACACACACACACACGGCAACCCTGGGTATCATCTTCAAGAATGCCACCCATCTCTTTTTAGACAGGGTCTCTCAGGAGCCTGGAGCCCACCCATTAGGTTAGACTAGGTAGCCAACAAACCCCAAGGATCCGAGTTTCCATCTCCCCAGTACCAGCACTGCAAGCATGTACCACCACATTGGGCATCTGTATGTAAGTTCTAGAGATCCTCAGGTCTGCATACCTGCCTTACAAGCACTTTACTGATGAGACATCTCCCCAGTCCTAAAATCTTTGTCACTATGGGTTTGCCTACCAAGTTGCAGTGAGTGTTGTTTTATGAAAGGTTGTCTATTTTAAGGAAAAAGATAAATATCAAGGGAATGGTAGCATACTTTTCAAAAAATATAATTAAGCTTGTCTTGGACTGATACAACAAAGGGATATATTAGTTCCCCTATATGATTTATAATTAAAGGGAATAAGTAAATATAAGTATATATGAATAGAAAAATAAAATGCAATATAATGTGGTTTAGTTATGATCCCAGAAAACTTAGTATAAAAGACAGTCACACAATTCAGCTTTCAAAATCCAGTGACTCAAACCACTGAGAATTTCTGGATCAGTGATAAGGTGATCATTACATTTCCCGATACACTTGACTCATCCATGTTACTCCTGAAAATTAGAATACACAAAATGTGTGTAAAGGCTAAAGTGCCTGCTGCACAAGCCTGAGGCCTCCCCTGCACGCACATAAAGTGGGCACAGTGCCTGCTGCACAGCCTGAGGCCTCCCCTGCACGCACATAAAATGGGCACAGATCTGCAGGGCACAGGGACAGCTAGCCAGACCAGTGTAGGCCTGCTTAGAAAAGAAGGGAGTGACTGGCCAGGGCATCCTTCTATGAACGAAACACGTAATCTGTGTGTGAGTGAGTCCTAATGCATTTAGAACCAGGCTATGAATATGAACTATATCACAATGGCCCAGCATTCACAGCTTTAAAAACGGGCATGTAGATAGCAAGGCATAGTACTGCGTGCCTGTAACCCCAAGGCAGGTGGTTCAGGAGTTCAAGGTAACCAGCCACACAGTGAGTCTCAGACCAGTGTGAGCTACATGAGAGAGCCTTCATCCCCTAAAAGGCTTGTAAAGAAATAGCATCAAGCTACTGTTTCAGTCCACCTATTAAAAAAGATCAGCTTTGAATTCAAAGTGTGAGGTAGTTTACATCTTAATACCTCCACAGTTCCCTGAAAGACTGCTAAGACAGAAACAGTTTGTATTGTTCCCGGGTTTTTCTCAGGAGCAAAGACACAAGGCTATGTTAAACATAAAGATGTGTTAGAACTACAGTTAAAACTTCACCCAACTCAGGTACAAAGAACATCTAAAATGCTAAGGGCTTGGACTTGGACAACTTCCTCATCATTTGCTAAAGACTGCTCTAAGCAAACCTGACAAACCCAGGAGACCTGTGACCTTACATATGACAGAGCAAGTGTGAAATACAATATTATATGACTTCCCCAAGGCTGCTGCTAATAACCACAACAGGCCAGATTTGGACCATACTATAAAATGGTTTTCTACTACTAATACTCCTGTTTAGCAGATGAGTCCATTCCAATGAAAAGTGTTTTCCGGTTACACAATATAAACATTTAACAGAGTTTCCTTAGTAGTTTACAGTATAATAATTGGTCAATGAAGAAAATTACTACTACATAGCTTAAAACCAACTTGAAACAGTAAGACATTATTGCTCCTTAAGTAATTGAAAAGCTAGATATATATGACAACTAAGGAAAAAACATTAGAGGGATTAGCATAGCAATGGTGCCACCATATCACTGTAAACTAGTGCACACTTAAGTTCAGAACAGAAAGACATAAGGAACATGTGTTGCTGGATATCTCATCATACTGTGAACCCCCAAAAACCTGTCTAGTTGTGATGAGACTTAGCCCTAGAACACACCTTTAATCCAAGAGCTTTCTGTTTACTGTGAACTAGATTAAACAGTCAACCACAGGTCAAGAGGAAAGAAGCAACCAGCTGACAAGGAATGAACGCAGAAGAAAGCCCACAGAGTGGGAGAAGTCAGGAGGATGGGTATTGAGACACACAGAAAGTAGAAAGGAGGGACATTCAATTTGAAGGGTTAAAGACAGGTTGGAGAATGGGTTCTTTTCCTTTTGTGACACTGGCTGAGAAGAAAAGTTGGCTGGGTGCTTTCTCTGCCCATCTGAGCTAGATTTTCACCCCAGCATCCAGCTCCCAAGTTTTCACAGGTAAAACTGAACGATTGGGATTTTGTTAAAAAACAAACTGTACCCAATGTGATTGGAGAAAAAAAAGCCTACCAATGTTACAGGAAGCAGAGAAACACTGCGAAGGACAGGAAACATCTGACAGAAAGCTGCAGAGGGGACATTTGCCTGTGACCATCTCCAGAGGAAGCATCAGTTCTTCCGCTTTGGCTGGACACGCAAAAAGACTCCAAACTGTTGGGAGCCTGAGACAGTGAGTCATAGTAAGCCACCACAAAAGGCAAGTTTAATTATATAAGACAGGTCCTCTCCTGCATTAAAAAATAGGAAACTCCATTTCAGGTCCCTTGAGATCAAGGGTAGGACATGAGGGGATAGAAATACTACTTGAAAAAGCCATCACAGTACTCACTGCAATTGCGACCACCATAATAAACCCCTCCCTACTTTCGGTTGCATTCTTGATATATTTCTCCAAAAAATTGAAAAAATAGCCATGATAATACAAAGGCTTAAGAGACAAGAGAAAGTAGGAGAATAGGAAATGCTTGGGTTTGAACCTATGGTACTGAATGAAATGGAGGATCAAAATAGACAGCCCAAAGACACTAGGGAAAAAGCCTGGTTTTCAGGCTTGGAGCTGGGCATGGAATTTGAATCCCTAAATGTCTAGTTTATATGTAGATTCATAAAGATCTAACTGTACATTGATAAACAGAAAGGGGGAATGAGATTAGCTGAAAGGCATCAGATTGTAGAAAAAAAACTGATGAGTTAGATCAACTCATATACTTTAAAGGTGTTTTAACATCAGATTGGAAGCCAGGAAATGTGTTTAAAATCCCAGTACACAGAAAGACAGCAATGAGACGATGCAGAAGCTCATCTTCCATGCATAACAGTTAGGTCACCGGTCCAGGCTGGCAGGCTGGCAAACCTGAATGCTGAAATGGACTGCTGCTGAAGGAGACATGATCAGGACTGCAGTGAGGAAGGCTCCTCACACCAATGGAGGATGCTCATAAGGACATTCGGACTGCTAAAACTGGGATTGATAATGGTTTCTGTTGTAAGAGTTGTACTGTTAGATCTAAAACCTTCCCTTATTTAGACAAAAAGAGGGAAAGGTTACAGGACATTTGATCATGTTGTGAACCCCAAGTTTGTATTGTTTACTGGGGAAACCTGTTTCTAGTTTGGTGTGATTTAGCTTCAGTACATACCTTTAATCCCAAACAATGAAGGTAAAGTTAGTTTGTAGAAGGAAGCAGCCATACTTGAAAGTGATGTCTAATCGAGTGACAGGCAAAGTGGTGAATCAGAAAGATTTGATCAAACAGGATAGGACAGAGGAAAGGGAAGCTGCTTAGGTGACAGCACAGAGAGAGAGAGAGAAAGAGAGGTTGGGGGGCAGGCAGTTTACCAGGAGAGTTTTACAGATACAGGTTGAAGAGAGAAAAAGCTAGACACAGATGAAGAGAGGATGGCAAGGAGCCAGAAGATTAGAACAGATTGCCAGAGCTAGTTTGAGGCCAAGCATAGCAAAAAGTCAGAGGCTGAGAGAGAATCCAGAGTGAGTCTGTCAGCTCAGGGAGGAGTTTGAGCCAGACCAGCTGAGCCAGCTAGCCAGATTCAGAAAGAGCTAGAAGGGATGAGCTTATTCAGCAGACCAGTCTCAGAGGCTGAAAACATTCTAGGCCTAGATAAGATTGTACAGAAGCTAGAAACTTCCTGGACTAGGCCTACGTTAGCAGATGGAGGAAGTTAAGCCTCAGAGACAACAGTTATTGACACCAGGTAAATAAAAGATACTTTTAAGAAAAGCAAAAATGGAAGGAAGCTTCGAAATAGGCCTACATATGTAAGCTACTACTGAAAAGAATTACTTCCCTGAGTACCTAATCACTCAACAGTGCTCCCCAAGGATCCATAGGGATTGGTTCTAGTGCTCCCCTCTGATACTAAAATCTCCATGTCTCATATATAAAAACAGTGCAGCATTACATATAACCTACACATGCATACCTTTCCCTACAAGTCATTCACAGGTTATGTAAAATATCTACTATAATGTTTGTACTATATAATTATTTATATACCTGAGGAATTATGACAAATATACTCATATTCAGACATAGATTCTACCTAATATTTTCTAATCAAATTGTATCCACAATGCAGAAGCCATAGTTACATGGGACCAAATGCACAGCCTGACTCACCCAGGGCATCCTGTATCTTAATACTTCAGGGAAGATGGTCCTAACTGTAAAATAACAAGAGTGGCCCTCTCAACATCGCCTAGAACCAGCACCTTCAGACTTAAGCTCTAGGACACAGGAGAGCTGTTTAATCACTTTCGCACAGCTGCAAGCTATGGAAGAAATTGTAACAAAACTAGGATTACTTTTAATGAGAATTGAAAGAGACCATGAAGTGAGAGGTTCTTCCATGCTAACAACTTAATACAAACGGTGACATACTTATCTGTAATCCAAACAGTAGGACTGAAGCAATGGTAGAAAGAACAATGGCTGCGGCTGCAGAGAAGCCTTTCATGATGTTGTCTGTATACTTCACCACCACAGACGTGTAGAGGCCTCCCACACTAGCAAGGACTTGGGACACAAAAAAATAGTCTTAACACTAAAATCATTAAAGCATTCTATAACGCTGAGATGGTTTTCATTCCCAGAGATGATGCACTCATTTACCTAGGGGAAGGAGACGCTCCCCTCAGAAGCAGACATCCAAGAAGCTATACTAAAGCTGAGTATACAACACTGTTTCTCAGATGCTTAAAAGACTGTGTGCACCACCACTAAATTACATATACTTCTTAATATTACATTAATTAGATTCTTTTCATTGTGAAGGTAAAATTTCTTTTGGAAAGCATGTCATTAAAAACAAAGTTACATATTCCAAACTAGTATTCAGGTATCAGAGGAATAATTCTAAAATGCTCAGGTCAGATATCTAACTTAAAAATTAAGATAAAAACTAAAACAATCCACTGAGACCTTTTATTTCTGGATACTTACAGATAACAAACCAGACATAATACGTGTAGCCATAGAAGAATCCTTTTTCTTTAATTTCAGCTCCATCTGACAAGTAGGTACCAGCTAACGTCACAACAATCCCTGACAGATACATCTGAATGTTTCTCACCCAAAGGGAAGTGTCTGAACTCTTTAAAACTTTTTCAAAATAAACTCCTAGAAGAAAAGAAATGAACATGGAAATATTAAATGAACTAATAGTCTTCTGTTTAGAGCATGCTCTAGAGCATTATTTGGGGAATATTCTTAACATTAGTTAAATACACACTTGTTATATAGTTTATGACATGATATATTGAACATTAGCAATTTGCTTTTAGAACACATATAGATTAATAGTTAAGAGGAAACTTTATAAGCTACATTTGACAAAAGGTTGTTAAACAATCAAGAACAGTTTTTTCCCTTTGCCAAATCGCTCTATTCCTTAATGCCAATAAAAGGTTGGCTGTGACCATCTGTAAGCTACACTATTAGAGTGAATTATCCTACTCATACCCCTTTAATATATGTAGGAATGAATGTGCCTTACTGTGCAAAGTAGCTGTATAATCACTCAGATCATGTCTTTTCAATGATATAACTAAAAGTTAATACAACTTTCTGAGTACAGCTGTTGTTCGTTGAAGCATGTCTATAGACAACATCACATTTGTATGTATATGTATTTTTCCTGCAGCTGGGGATGGGGTGGGACTTTAATTGTTTTTCTTAGAGAAAAGGGAGTAAAAACCTTTTTTTACCCCTAACAAGTCACATACCACTATTTCAAGTTTTAAATTTGGATGAAGGCATGTTAAACAGGGACGTTGGAGATTTTGTTTAAAGACATTTTATCAGTTAGAGGCATGGGAACTAAAAGGTATAATTAAAAGAAAGATTTCTATATTAATCTTTATTTTGAGACATGATCTCACCATGTGGCTCTGGCTGGCCCAGAACTCACTATATGTAGACCAGGCTGGCTTTGAATCTGCCTGCCTGCCCGTATCTCTCAGGCCCTGCTACCATACCCCACAAAACTACAATTGATATTAATGAGACTATGTTGGAAAGAGCTAGACAAGAGGAACAAACATAAAATAGATATTATAATTCCAACTTAGACTTTAAGCCTGGAGACAGCATGTAACTAATCAGTGATCTGTTACTTAAGTACAGGAGAACTATTAAGCCACCTTCTGTTTCCTCAGTTGCTCAAAAATATTTTTGAAAATCAAAACAATATTTTTTTTAGTAATTAAAATTTTTGTTTCTATATGTTGATTTTTAAGAATAAAAGTTTATCCTTGTACTATGGTTAATTACGTGTATTTTTAAAGTCAGCCTTTTCTCCTATAAAACATCTTATTTCAAAAAGTATTTTATTTCTATAACCTTCCTGTTTTCCTAGTAGAAAAGAAAAAGTCACTCTTGAAATAGGGAGAAATAAAGAGATATACAAATATCACTAATATATTCTTTACTAAAAAGCACTCTTGAGTTTCATACCTTTTGGAGCTATTTCTGCAACACATTTCATTCTTACATTAAGATTCATTTATTTCTTATCTTTTCTTAATTCATTAGAGGAGTGATTGTCCCTAAATGACTCCATACTTTCCTGTTTTCTTGATTTTTTGGCTGTTCTTCTTTGATATTATGCTTGCTAAGGTACACTTCACCCACCTCCTCTCTCTAGTCCATAGCTCCTAGTCTGTTGAAGCAAAGGAAGAACTTGAGGTTATAGGTAAAAGACACTCTGAACTGGTGTAGCAATGACCTACAGCAGCAGAGACAAGCTTGAAATAGTGAACTTTGGGAACTGGGAAGTCCTTGTGGTGACCTTTCTGAAGGTCAATTTCCTTCAAAGTCAGAGTCCATTAACTCTCAGTTCTTGGCTAAACCAAGATGGTCAAGAATGACAGAAGTATATTCTTAACTGCAGTTCTGAAGTCTGAAATAAGTTAAGTCAAGTCACATATTTACTGGGGGAGGGAGGAAATAGCTGACACCAAACAAAATTTTAAAAAAGTTAAAACTTTAATGGGAATAAAACTATTAGGAAAAGCAGCTGGGTAGTAGTGGTGCACATGTTTAATCTCAGCACTCAGGAGGCAGAGACTTAAGAATCTCTGTGAGTTCAAGCCAGCCTTGTCTACAGAATGAATTCCAGGACAGCCAGGGCTACACAGAGAAACCCTGTCTTGGGGGGAAAAAAAACCTAAAAAACAAAAGTATAAAAATTGAAGAAAGATACATGATAAAACAGTGCTTTTTACAACTTACCTGCAAATCCAGAGCACAATACAGCAATAGCTATAGCACCAAAGCCTAACAATGGATTCTGCGCTACCTGCAATTGTAAGTTTTTAAAAGTTACTTTTAGTAACTGCAAATTGAATTAATCCCATAATCCCAACAGATGACTTCAAATATACATGTTGCCAGGCCTAGTGATACACACCTTTAATCCCAGCACTCAGGAAGGAGGCCAGCCAAGGGGAGGTATATTAAGACCTTGTCTTAACAACAACAAAAAGCCCACATTATACTTCTACTAAAAGTACATTCCATATCAGATATAGCTATTATATAAGAACGATGCAAGAGCAAACAGAATGAAAAGACCAATTTTCAAATTAACCAAAGCATTTAAGTTAAAAGCATTTCTTGAACACAAAGTTTTACATAGTTGACCTAATTGTTCATTTTAATCTCTACTTCTCCCCTGAACCAAAGCATAAGTCTGGACTGAAGAGGCCAAGAGTCTAGTAGACAGCAAGCAGGCAAAATCAAGTTTCCTTTTTTCCTTTTCCCTGGGTGGCAACCAGAAGGTAGCAATCCATATTTAGGATGGGTCGTCTCAATGATTCAATAATTCAAATAATCTGATTTTTAAAATCCCATCCTAGCTAAACAGACAACTGAGCCTAACCATCAGACGCCATAGAAACAGATCCTCCAGCTTAGTCAAGCCTTCAGATGACTACAGCATTAGCTAGCTCAAACTAGAACCATCTAGTTAAGATACCCTCAAGTACTTGACCCATAAAACTTAAAACCAAATATTTTAGTAAGTAAGAAAAACATAAAGATAAACTAAAAGAGGTCTAAAGATGGTATAGCCCACAGACTCTCCACTCCAGAAAACCTAACAGTCAAAAGAAAGCTAGCAATGGACAGGAACCGGAAAAGGAAAAAAAAAAAAAAAATCAAGGGCGTAACAATAACCATTTCAAAGTTTGTTTTTTAAGCTCCTAGGCAGTCTGTTTTACTCTCTCACATTCAAAGAAATGTAGTCTGGAAAAAAAAAATACAACAAAACAAAACTGGATTCCAAAGCCCTTTTACTTCCTGCAACCCCATTTAAAAAAAAAAAAAAAACCTCTTATCACAGGGAGAATGGTGAGGCAGCTTTACAAATACACAAAATGTTAGAGGAAGAGACAGAAGAAAGACCCAAAAGGAGTCTTCTTCCTAATGAATAGCAGACTATCTTGGCAAAGCTAACAGTAGACAAATCAGTTACTTAATTCAGATCACTGTTGAAAATTGAGACCATTTCCTTCTCTGGACTCTCAAGGGTTTTGATGATGCTCTATGGTTCCTGATTCTTGACTACTGTCAAGTTATAGCCTTCAATCTCAGGATAACAAAAGTAGGAAAGAAACAGAAATTTGGAAAGCCAGGCCTAAAAGTCTGAGCTCCAACTTTCTAAGTTCTTAAAATATTCTTAATTTTTGTTTTTTTGTTTGTTTGTTTGTTTTGGGGTTTTTTTTGGTTTTGGGGTTGTTTTTTGCTTTTTTTTTTTTTGGTTTTTTCGAGACAGAGTTTCTCTGTCTAGCCCTGGCTGTCCTAGAACTCACTTTGTAGAGCAGGCTGGCCTCAAACTCAGAAATCTACCTGCCTCTGCCTCCTGAGTGCTGGGATTAAAGGCGTGTGCCACCACGCCCGGCTCTTAATATAATTCTTAACCCAAAAGGTAGCCCACTGTTACAAGGTGGTAAGGAATGAATGTACGCAAAAATTCCTATCCACATGGTAGGTATTCTACAAAAGACAACTTTCTCATCTGATAAGATGGGTTTAAAAGCAAATACTGTTTTAGTATAAACTAGCTATACTACAAGTTCAAACAAGGTGTTAAATAATATCAGTTGGATATAACCACAAATGGATCGTATGCTGAGTTCACAGATCTCTAGTATTAGAAACAAAGGAATGGTAGCAAGCTATGTCCAATATGATCCAGGCAGGATCTGGAAACGGAATCAAGTTTTAGGGCATACTATGGAACAACAACAGAATAATACATCTGGAAGCAAAATACTGGGCAGTGCTAAGCCAGGGCTCAGGAAGTCTCTCCCTAGAAACCAGACCACAAAAATAAACAAGTTTAACTGGGGAGAGAGGACACCTGAAGAGTAGGGATATGACCCTCAAACATTTACAAGTCCATCCTAAGAAATTAGTATTTTCTTCATTATGACATAAAGAACAATGACTATATCACTCAAAAAAATTCAGTTAAGTACCTTCCCAGTCAGTGCTGAAACCTTTACATAAAGGGCTCCCTTCTAACTGTTTTCCTATCCTCATCAGAACATGTCCGCTTACATCACTATCACTGACAGTGGGCATACTGCTAGGGACTGTAGGTTGAAGGAGAGTGAACACTGGATGGAGAAAGCCTTACCCAGCATTTCCAAAAGATGACTTAAAACATCTAGAAATTCCCATGACAGCATGAGAAGCCTGCAGTTTTAGTCACAGGTTTCCTATTAACTATCTTTGGACAAGTTACCTCAGCAGATTGGACTTTATTTCTGTGGTGGTTTAAATGAACATCCTTCATAGGCTCAGATGTTTGAATCGTAGTCCTCTGTTGGTAGCAGTCTTGGGTAGACTTGGGAAATGTAGCTTTGAAGTAGGAAGTATGTCAGTTCAAGCTGTAAGCTTCAAGTTGGAGCTTCTCCAGCCACACTGCCTACGACTGTTACCTAAACTCCATCATCATGGACTCGAAGCCTCTGGACCCATGGGTCTGAATAAATGCTTCCATACATTGCCTTAGCATGGTGTTTTATCACAGCAATAGAAAAGCTACTCATACGATTTTGTTATCCATAAAAGACAAAAACAAAACAGGAGGCATATACTGAAGGGTATCTTCTGTCATTAATATATTTTAGTACTTTACTCGTAGAAACAGAAAGCCAGTCATACTAGCTACTCTTCTATTCCATTGCTGTGATAAACCATCATGACCAAGGCAACTAATAGGAGAGTGGGTTTCCTCTGGGCTTCAGCAGTTTCCAAAGGATAAGAGTTCATAACCATCACAGTGGGGAAGGCAGCAAGGAGGCATGGCAGCAGAACAGCTGAGAGCTTGCATGTCCAGCAGAAACACTACACACTGCAGAGAGAACTGAACTGGGGATGGGGCCTGGCTGCTAAAACCTCAAAGCCTGCTCCTAATAGCACAGCCAGGCCACATCTCCTAAGCCTTCCTCAACAGCTGATCAAGTGCATGGTCTACGGGAGGCATCTCATTTAAACCACCATATTATGATCCCCAGTAACTATGTCATTCTAAGGGGGGGAGGGAAGCCCAACTATAAAGCAAAGCACATTTTCCATCAAAAGTAAGATTACACGATACATTCATTGGAGGCACTGGAGGGAAGAGAACAGGTGCTGGGTGAGAAGTGTCCTATTTTTACCTGTGGTATAGATTTTGTCTCTTACCACGACTTTTGTAGCTTGGGCTGGTTTCCACTGTACGAGTGTGACGCCACCACATAGCATGAAAACTGAAATCCACTGTAATTTGCTTAGTGTTCGATTTAACATTAAAACAGTGCATAAAGCAGTACAGGGGATCTTCAGTTGATAGGTCACCTACGAACAAAGCAACAGGCGATACATTCATCTAATGTTAGTCCTCTAAGAAATATCTCATCATTAACAGAATTAAGAAAATACTTGTGAATGTAGTAGAAGGTTAATTAAAAAAAAATCTTTCTCCATTTAAACAAAATTCAGTGACCTCAAATCCCAGAATTTTAGTTCCTGTATCTTTCTTTTGAGACAGGATCTCAATATGTAGCCATGGCTGGCATTGAACTCACAGAGAGATAGACTGTTGGGACTAAAGGTATGCACTACCATGTCCCACAAAGCAGTTTTGAATCATTAACTCAGCTTACCTGGTACACTGCTGCATCCAGATTGCTGAGAGCTAGGAAAGCCATATTGTTCTGCACAGCATACACCAGTGATGGCACACTCAACTTCACCAGTTCCTTGGGGCTCCCCAAGACGTTTTCACTTAATGAGGCTTTAAATCTACCCAAACTGCCAGTTTCTCTTCAAAAACAAAAGAGGAGATGAAGGGATGGTAAGGCAGAGCCAGCCTTGGGCATGCCAAGCAGCCTTTCCCAAGCTGGTGCTAGGTGCTGAAGCCAGCCTTGGGCATGCTGGGCAGGTAATCCACTGAGCTCCATCCTCAACCGTCTGATTTTGAGGCAGGATCTTACTCTAAGATCCTCCCAGCTCCACCTCCCATGTGCTGGGATCACAGGCACGCACCACCATGTCTGCAGTACCCTGATAATGAGAATCCTGCACACACAGTTAACTTTCTGATGTAATTCAGAATACACGCTTAAGAATTATGCCCGACTATTTTTAGATTTATTAATAGAAACAGACCTATAATTTATTCCCACTTTAAAAAACACATTTCTACTTAGAAAACAAAAAAGTATAACAATTAAGTAGGATTATCGCCAAAATCTTCTGGTGAGAGTTCCAAAAAATGTTAAGTCCATTAAGTAAAGAATATGAGGAGTCAGAAGTGCTGACAAACTGTTACTTATAAAGAGTGACCCTCTGCCACGTCAGCTGCGCTGTGTCCAGTGTGCCTCAGTATCTGTGTAACTCATCAGGGAACATACCATATCTTTACATTGTCTTTCAAATTATACATTTAGTGCAAAATAGAGAAGGCTATATTGGTTCTACAACTCGGAAAGCAAGTGATTCTTATTTATAGATTTACTCAGTGCTGATTAAATGGGTAATAAATCTTTATATAAACACTCTCAAAATATGTCAAATCTGTATACTTCTATAATAAATTTAAATAACTGATTAACCTCAATAAAAAGTAAACTATATAATGTCAAAAAAAAAAAGCCTACTGGTTATTGGTTATACATGGTCTTAAAACCCATCCACCCCACCCCACCCCTATCACCACCTAAACAAGACTGCTTAATCTGGCTTATACATCTATGAAAAACCACCCATTTTCTTCCTAAATATAAAAATAAAAATTTATTTTATAATAAGTATCAATATTCTCCAAAACATGCTTTATCAAAATGGTCCTAAATATCATTGAGAGTGGCCTGAAAGGACCATATTCATGTTTACAGTGATCACGGTGTGCCTGTGGTGTTTATTAATATTAGAATCAACACCTGCAAATATTTTTATATTTAAATGCTGCAGGAGCGATTGTGTTAAGTTCTGGGGATGGCAACAAAATTTCTGCCCATGATATCAAGTATATAGTATATATACTATTTACTTGATGAACATCTTAACCAGAGTACAAAGAGCAATATTTCAATTATTTTCTCCTCTGTAAAATTTAAAACAAACAAACAAAAAACCTACGGAGGGATCAAGTCAGGCATGATGGTTAGTTTTAACTGTCAGTTTGACGAAATCTAGAATCACCTGGGAATCGGGTCTCGATGGGAGAGTTTCTGGGTTATCTGTGGAAAATCCTGATTGTGTTAATTAAAGCGAGAAGACCCAGCTACTTTGGTATGGTCATTCCTTCAGAAGGGATTCTCATATGTGCTAGGAGTAAGGAAGGAAGCTGGGCACCAGCGAGCCTGCGCTCACCGTTCTCCTTTGAGTGTAGACACAATGTGACCAGCCGCCTCTAGCTACTGCCATGGTGACTTCCCTGCCAGGACTGTAACCTAAATGGAAGCTTGAGAGGACAATTGTATCAGACATTTATTTTGTGTACCCTATAGAGTTTGTAAACACCGTTGTATCCTGGCAACTACAACTGTATTGATCCTGCCTGTTGCCACAGTCGTCTGTTTCTGATAAGGGTATAAAAGTCTGATTGTTCTCATTAAACTCCCACAGCTTAAGCTTTGCTGTGGCCCCTCCCACTGGCTTGGTTTCATTCCTCACAGCCAGATCAGGTGACCTTGGCCTAGTAAGTAAGCACTGTGTCTTCTGTTATGTAGTAGGAGAAAACTGGAAAGAAACCAATGTCTGTGAGTGATGATTGGCATACATTGGAGAGAGATTTCTATGATAATGAAACAGCAGGGGCTGCCTCCGACTCTGTTGCCTGCCTTAGATTCCTTTCCCCTAACTGGGCTGCCTTTGTAAGCCTCAGTAGAAGATGAGCCTAGTTCTACTGCAGCCTGATAGTCCAAGGAGGGTTGATATCCGTGGAGGCTTCCCCTTCTCTGAGGAGAATGGGAGTGGGGTTGGGAGGAGGTGAGGTGAGGTGGGGGCTGGGAGAAGGGGGGGGGAGCTGCAATTGGGATGTAAATAAAGAAATACACTCATTAATGGAGAACATTTCTGGGCTGTCCTGATGTTTCCACAGCTGGCAAAGGTGCTTGCTGCCAAGTCTGATGACCCACATTTGACCCTTGGGCCCACAGGGTGGAGGGATGAATTAACTCATACATGAGCACTGTGGCATGCAGAAACATGCATGTACACACACCCAAGTAAATAAATGTGATAAAACTTAAGAAGTTTCTAATTCCAAACTCACTGGTGCCCAGTAATCTGTATATAGTTCTTTTGCTTTAAGTGTGACATCATGTAATGAATGATGTGTGTTGTGGGTTCTCTTTTCCTCTGAAATATGTTTCTTTTACATTTGAAGTAATGATGTTTGTTTTATTTAATTTAGGATTCTTCCATTCTTAATGATTTTAATCATAGTTTTCTACTTTGCTTGGAATATAAAATCATACTTATTTCAACCAGAAATCAGAACTTCAAGAAGAAAAAGAGAGAGGAACTGTGTATTGATGGGTTCTTTGACCATACTCATGTGGTCTAATCAGGGAATTCAGTTATGTGCACGAAGCTGCTAGACACTGGGTATTATGCTAGACACTAACTATTGTGTTCCACTTTAGTAGAACTAGGCTCATCTTCTACTGAGGCTTACAAAGGCAGCCCAGTTAGGGGAAAGGAATCTAAGGCAGGCAACAGAGTCGGAGGCAGCCCCTGCTGTTTCTTTAGGAGTCCTACATGAAGACCCAGCTGCACATGTTTCATATGTGCACAGGGCCTAGGTCCAGCCCATGCGTGCACCACCATGCCTTTTGAGTACTGAAGTAACATCCTCTTTACCTTTGATCCATTTTTTTTAAATTATTTTACATTTATTTATTTATTCTGTGTGTGTGTGTGTGTGTGTGTGTGTGTGTGTGTGTGTGTGTGTGTGTAGGCACATCAAGGGGAGCATCAGTTCTCTTCATCCCCTCTGGGTCCCAGATTGTCAGGCTTAGCAGCAAGCATCTTTACACAGTGGACAACCTCACCAACCACTTTTTTAACAGTTACTGGTTTTCATATGTATACAAGGAAATGGCAGCACTGAGAGTATCTGGCTATTTTTAATATTTTTTCAGAACTTATACTACTAAACCTAAGTATTTTTTGGTTTTAAAATAGTTACCTAACACAAAATGAATTTTATTTATGGGGTGTATGTGGGTAAGTTGCAGAAAATAAGACAAACTTGCTAAGTTCTAACAAATGCTTACTAACCTTTAAATACTGGTTTCTAAAGTGTGTAACACTTACAAAACTATAATTCACGTTCTGATACATGGCAGTAGACACCTGCTAGTTCAACATTCAGGAGCTCCAGGCAAGAGAACTGTGAGCTATAGATAGTTCAGAGCCAGCCTAAGACAAAAGTGGTAATAAATATAAAATAGTCTATATTTGAGTTCCTGAGTTAAAATGTTTCTGTCCCTTTACATTGGCAAACCCTATTTTTTTCCAAAAGGAAGCTCAGTTGTAAGACTATATAAAGTGCTATATATGTGGAGATTGTTCTGGAATTTTAAACACTGACTTTTGTCAATGAAACGCTACCTTGTAGAGGTATAGTAAGAACTCCCAGCTGGGACCATCCAGATGAAGAATGACAGAATAAAAGATAAATTTCTGGAAAAATAATTTTATTCCATGGGTGGCATAGGATTTTACTACACTTGTACATGAGTGCCTCTTCCCGTAAGATAAATTTGAAATTCAAATATTTTAACCCTTCTAACCATCCACCTCAAGTTCCTTTTTCTGTTCTTTTCTCCCTCCCCAGACCACTGCTAGTGTATCCTTCTTCACATCAACTTTGGAAATCATTTGTCATATTATTTTATTTTACTTTGTTTTTCTGTCTCTCCCACTAAACTGTTTCAAGAAGACAGGGGTCACATCGATTTCATCCCTGTACATCCACCACCTGGAAACTGTTCAACAAAGATTCATGAGATGAGTTTAGAACTGTTTCAATATAATTTACCTGTTTCTGCCTAGAAGCCATCACTTACTGTTTCCCACTCTCACCTGTATACATGGCTCTTACATGAACTCTCACCTGTATACATGGCACTTACATGAACTCTCACCTGTATACATGGGACTTACATGAACTCTCACCTGTATACATGGGACTTACATGAACTCTCACCTGTATGCATGGCTCTTACATGAACTCTCACCTGCCCCAAAGCTTTAAATAGTTAGATCCTCACCTCATAAATCCCCATGTCACTTACAAGCAGGGTTTTATTTAATTCTTATTTAATTCTTAGCACCCTGTATTATCTCCTCCAGTGGGGGGAAAAATGAAAACACTAAGCTTCAGGAAAGACACAGGCACATAAAGCCAGGAGTACAACTGGCTCTGTCCTGTTTGGAATCCTTGTTGTTACCCTCCTGGGTCCTGAACCTTCAGCTAAACTGATGGTGTTGCTGTCCCATGCCAGCAGAGTAACCTGGAGGCACTTCACATGCGGCACTGATAAAACATACTATGTCCTAGTGTTTAAAAATTAAATGAAATGACTACAAATCACCTGGCACAGCACCTGGCACTTAACACAGGAAACACCCATAAAATGGTTATGACTATCATTAAATCCCTCTAAAGCTTTTTCCCCATAAGGGTCAAATGACATGTATTTTAGTTAGTTCCTTTTACAGAAAACCAAAGAGCACACAGGACAAACTGCATCTGGGCTATATATCACCATTGCCAAGCTCTACTTTAAAATTAGTATTAAAAGAGAGTTCTTCAATTTCAACATCATCAACACTCGGGCTAGACACTCCTGTGTTTTAAAGGGCTGTTGTAGGCACTGTATGACAGCTAGAATTCCTGGCCTCTATCCACCAGATGCCAGTACATGCCTATTGTGACAACCAAAACTGTACCTCCTAGGAGGCAAAAACTGTCCTGGGTAGAAAAGTACTGCTCCAGAACAATCTAATACGGGAAAATGTGACTTGAATTTTCAACAGTAGCTGGAAGACAAAAGGATTTAACTTTCTGGAAGTAGCGTTACTTACTTAGCTAACAGGCCAACACTTATCAGTAACTTTATCACTTCTGTGATACACACAGCGGTGGTTGAGAAGTAGAGTTCTTCAGCTGTTGTCCTTGTGTATCTTAAAGCTACAGTGTAAGCAGCAGCCACCAGAGTCATCACCGTCAAGCAGTACAGCTTGAAGAATAAACTGACATTTTCTGCAAAATATGTGCAACAAAAGTATTATTTAGTGTGTGCATATATACATATATTATATATACATATGTGTGTGTGTATAATGCTAATCAACTAGTTAGTCCTTAAGGCTTTCCAACTTCTAGCACCATTTTTTTTTAAATATAACATATAAAACTCAATTTCCAAGTAATACTTTCCAACATGAACATAAAATACTGATGACTTTAAAACTCCATATAAATTAGGCAAAGATACTGTTTAGTGCCCCCAACTAACTATACAATTACATGGCATACAAATCTTAGTTTATTTTAAATATATATGTACACATATAATGAATATATATGCATGTATATATATGTATATACATAACTATGATTACAAACCTGTGAAAATAAAGTATCAAAGCAACTGTAATACATTGTAAATCTCAAGACATTAGAAAAGGGACTTGAGGCCTGTCTGGCTACATCCGTCATTCCAATGACTGACCAGGATAATTTGGTATCTGTTTGGCTGTTCCTGCCTTCCTTCCTTACCACCTCACCTACGCTGCTCCTAACATGCTAGCTCTACCCTCAGTCAGAAAGGATACACTTTCCTCATTACCTGTATATAAGGCACAGATAGCTGTGCCCCTCTGCTAGCCTCTAAATATGTTCTTGAAGATAATAGAATGTAAACAAAAGGATGCCTGAGTGACAAAAATGCAACTGAAGATAACTGCAGAGGCAGGTGAATGCAATCCTGGACAGTAACAAATGTCCCTAGGAAAGTAATACTCTCCAACATTCTTTTTTTTGTTGTTGTTGTTGTTTGTTTTTGGTTTTTTGAGACAGGGTTTCTCTGTGTAGCCCTGGCTGTCCTGGCCCTCACTTTGTAGACCAGGCTGGCCTCGAACTCAGAAATCCGCCTGCCTCTGCCTCCTGAGTGCTGGGATTAAAGGCGTGTGCCACCACACCCGGCTACTCTCCAACATTCTAATCCAGGGGAAGATGCGACTTTATAACCAGGCATGGGTCATATCCTAAGACCCTGTCACACACACACACACACACACACACACACACACACACACACACACACTCATTAACACAGAATTAAAATAAAGAACAAATTACATCTAACTTGCTTGACAACATTGTCTGAAAGTGAATTGGTTAACACAGAGTACTTAGAAAATCCTCTATAAAACTTGAAATGCAGGATATAGCAGTCATCACTCAGGGGCCAAAGACAGTCAGTCCAACACCTTTGGTAAATTCACAAGCACTGGGGAGTCCAGTTTCCCCTTGCTTGCTTCCTGCTCTGAAACTGCCAACACCCAAGGCTCGAACTCTTTCTGTTTTCTTTTCATGACAAAAGTATCGTGTTAGATTTATATGAGAAAAACCAATCCCCACAATTGTTTTTTTTTATTAATTATAAATGAATCTAATCCTTGTCATTGAGATCTACTGAGAATGGAGTCGCATTTGATCTGCAAGGTGTTCAGAGTTAGTGTTTGTCATCAGATTAGTAACAGGTGTCCCCCTGGGAACACTGTTCTTGGTTCATAGGCTAGACATAATCCTAAGGATGCCAAGTGACTCCGCTGGGATGCTAGTTCTTAACTGACATCTTATGGGCTAAACATGCCTTTGTTCACTCCTTTGGAAGCCTAATCATAAGTAATTATACCTAATCATAGGTAAATAAAATAGGTGTTTCAAACAGATATTTTAAAATATGATTACACAAGAACCTAAGGAAGCAGTGTCTTCATATAAATGTTTCCTCCTTGGTGAATTAAATCATGATTTCTAAGTTGTAAGCAAGTTCTTAAAATTAAACCAAAGAAGTAGTACAATAGAGAAGAAGAAATATGTCATATAACTATTTATCTTTCCTTCCTAAATGGTCCAATCAGCCAGATCAGCAATGCTTATGTAAAGGGCACTGAAGGAAGTACTATAATACTTCCATTGTTCTAAAACCTTCTTATGAAAGAGTTTATGACTCCAGAAATATGGAGCAATAACATTTAATCCGTCAGTACAAGAACTACACCATCCATATTTTTATATGATGGTTCAGAATGACGTTACACTTTCAAGTGAACGGTTGGAAAAATGTTTAAGTTCTATCTCAAGACACATGGAAATAATAGTAAGTTAAAATTTTGGCATCCATAAAGTGTAATTAGGAGACAGCTATGCTCATCTGCCTGAATTATCTTGCCTATAGTTGTAGGGTTCAGCAGCTATGGCAGAGACTAACAGCTCTCTACAGAAAGTCTGCCCATCCATGACCTGAAATTATCAATATTCTCATAACTAAGAAGCAAAAACTCAAATCACTTTTTTTTGTGGCTGTGTAAAGGTTCCTGGTCCAAAAAAGCAAAATAATTTAAATACTAAAGATGTTTAACTCCAGAAAACATACTATCTTTTTTTTTCCTTTCCTTGAGACAGGGTCTCTCTATGTAGCTCTGGCTGGCGTGGTACTTGCTATGTAGAGCAGGCTGACCTTGAACTCATACAATTCTGCATGTCTCTGCCTCCTAAGTGCTGGGATTAATAGGCATAAGCCATTGTCATGGTGTTTTGTTTTGTTTTCTTTTTAAGACACCTATAATGAAAAGGTCTGCAAATGTAATTCTTGAAAATAATTACTAATCAAAGTAGAAAAGTTTAAGTTTTGATACGATAAAACATAGATGACTTTGGTCTGTAATACTACTTTAGAACCAATCCTTGTAACCATGATTTTCACTTACATTTCAGTTTATCATAAGATCAAAACATTTCTTCTACACTTCTTCATTTTCCAGTATGAAACTTCATTTATTAGGAATGTCAACGTTCCCGGGTAATATAAAAATTCATGGTACGCAGCTATTTTAAACTACCCTAAGAGTTCAAATCATACCATGCCATTAACTAGAAACCTGGCCTACTGATCATTCAGCGCCCCCTTTACCTTCCACAGCATTTGTTTCTGAGTGGGGAATATCCCCCAGAAGAGTCAGTCTGGAGTTATCCTTTTGTTTTCCAGTTACATTTTATGGGGACTATTATTATCATACCTGAAAGCTTGGACATTTTAGGAAGTAGCAGGTAAGTAATCTTTAAGATGACTCTAGGTAAGGAGGTATAGGAAGTGTATTTCATTAGGATAAAAAGTGTAACACACCCAAATGTAACAACGTTTGAGCTGGCAAGAAGTCTAAATCTGTAAACAACCCTTGCCGGCTGATCTGCCGGCTGCATCTTTTTAAGTGTTCATTTGTCAATCGCCCTGCTTTTCCTATTATTCCCTTCCCGGATGCTACAGGACTTATCTGACATGGGACAATCCACCACCACAGAAAACTTACATGGCGCCTGATGTTAAATATCAATTCCCCCTCCCCCAAAGATAAATAATTTCACATCCACACAAAAGGATAGTCTTTAAATGCTTGTCCAACATTTATTTAGACTTAAAGCCAGTGCTCATTGGGAAAATGGTGAAAAAAAATTTTTTTAAAAAAAAGGAGCGACGTTGTGGCAGGCATGAGGGCACAGACCACTAATCCCAGCGCTTCGGAAACTGAGGCAGGAAGATCTCCCCGAGTTTGAAGCCAACGTAGGCTATAGAATGAGACGATGTAGTGTTGGTTCCTGCTTTAAAATAAATAAAAACAAAATTGCCACTGCCTTTTGGCCTGTCCTAGCCACAGTGCTATAGAATAAAACCTCAGCCTTGGGTCCAGCTTACGTAAAACCTGAAAGGACAGCCACCACAGCCCTGGCCAGACGGCTCGCCATCGGGAGGAGCAGCGCGCGCCCTCAAACCCAGGGCTCTGAACCACAGCCTCGCGCCAGGTAGGGACCTGGCCGGCGCCCGGGCGGCTCACTGCACCGGTGTGCGGCTGCAACCCGCAGCCGATCCCCGCAGGGAAGGTGCGGCCCCCGTAGCCGGCCCGGCCCGCACACCC
Source organism: Mus minutoides (assembly GCA_902729485.2). Taxonomy (NCBI): domain Eukaryota; kingdom Metazoa; phylum Chordata; class Mammalia; order Rodentia; family Muridae; genus Mus; species Mus minutoides. The sequence continues at coordinate 25,229 of CACVCL010029477.1, read as the reverse complement.
CGGGCCGCCGTTCCCTAGCGACCGCCCGCAGCCCGGCCTCACCTCTCGCCGGAGCCATGGTGCCGAGAGAGTCTGCGGAACTGACGCCCCTGCGGCCATAGAGACGCGCCGGCCTAGAGAGCCCGCCGCACCACACGCGCGAGGAGGAAGCGGGGGCTACGGCGGAAGCCGCGCGGCGTGCGGAGCGACAAGTCTGGGAGACTCGGTCCTGCGGGGGCTCTGACAACCGCAGCTTCCGGTCGGCTGAGGGGGCGGAGTCAAGATGGACGAGCGTTTCCCTCGGGCGCTTGCCTCCAAGAGGATGAGGCCTCAGGAAGGATTCTGAAATGCTCTTGTTTATTCCTTTGTGAGAAGACCGTTAGAGAGGCTCCGAGAACTCGAGCTTTTATAACTTTCAACTCCATCACGGCCTTCTATGGTTACCTCTTGGATAAATTTAGTATATATTACATGCTGCTCAGAAGATTTGTGTCTGTCTTCATCATCCTTACTGTCACTGTCTAGCGTGACTTGGTAACAAAAAGACCTCAGAAATATCAGATTGTATTAACAGGCATTTCAACCACTATAATGGTTACAGTGACTAGAGGATGTAATTAGAAAATAATCCCGGGTTGAAATGGCTCATGTTCAAAATATCTACATTGATGTGGGGTTAGAGGCACACGCACGTAATCCTCATATTTGAGAGGCTCAGACAGGGAAAATCTGCAATCAGGGTCACTTAGTGAGACGCTGTCAAGCACACTGCAAAAGATAGGTATTGATTTTAAAAACTACAGAAATAACATCAGTCCTGACAGTAATAGGGATACAGGATTCTGAAATAACCTATTAGCTTCAACCTTGAGTAGTATTATCTTTTTGAAAAATCCTCTTTGGAGAGTTTTGGGGTGCATGTTATAAACCATTCTACAGCTATTGAATGTACGTACAAATATATCTCACGTCTTAACATGACTGGAAAAATTTAATTCCTTATCATATATTACTATGATGTAGAAAATGCCCCCCAGATAGACCTTTTTTTTTTTTTAAGGAGTTAGACGACTCACACATACTAGGCAAACAGGCTAGATCTAAGTTACACTCTCAGCCCCAGAGCTGACTCTGTAGAGTTTAACATTCATTTATCTCATCCGGGAATAATATTAGGCCTTGACCTGGAAGGATAAACGTAGGTGAGATTCACAGTATTTTTAATAGAGTGTGAATGGGTTGTGAGTAAAGAATGTTGTATAGCAGTTTCCCCTAAAAAAAACATTGGGGTGAAGGAGGTAAGCAAAAGGCCACATATTTGGGAGAACAGAAAAGGGAAATATTCTCTAGGATTCCACCCCAGACACATAAAAAGGAGTAAACAGGCTGGGGTAGGAGCCCTTACCAGCCTGATGGCAGAGAGAAGAAATGCCTGTAAGCTGGGCAAACACCTCCAGGGGTGTAGCTCTCGGGGCATCCCGTGTCAGGGTGTGCTTCCCAGTGATGTGAGGCAGCTGTTTTTGAGTTGTCTTTGTTCCTTCTAAGTAGTGTGCCTCACTCACAGGCTCACTGGCAACCCCTACTCCCCCTCCCCCAAATCCATTGGTTCACCAACTAGGATACTGGTACAACTGTTTGTGAAGTTTGCCGTGGATTCTCTTCCTGGGGTTAGTAGACAAGTTGTGTGTATCTCCAGGACACATCTGTCACACAAGTCCTACCTAATTACTACACGTGTGGAATGCTGTGTTCTGGGGCCCCGTAAATGAAGCCTTCATGCCCCTTTTGGAAATTGATGTTGTTCTCCTGTACCAATGGCCTTAGATCCTCCATGTAAAGAATAGTTTCCCATGCTTACTGTGTAACTTAAGCATCGAATTCTCAGCTATAACTGTAAAAACCAATTTTTCGATGCATTAGGAGATACTCAAACGTGGTTGTTACTACACTTTCCAGTTTTATCCTATCCTTGACAAGTATTTGTTAACTTTTTAGCTATGGTATTTGTGTATTTTATACCAACAAAATTAGTGTTTAAGTAGACACTTACAGTCTGAGTTATTTTTACTTTCCTGCTCTGCATTATTTGGAGGCTTAGTGGAAAATGCTCATTTAGTATATTTTCCATATGCCTAGCTTGACTCACACCCCTGTAAGCAGCAGCAGTCTTTAAAACGTGGAGCTCAACATCACAGTCATTAATGTCAACTCAAGGCATCAAGCTCTGTTACACTCACCATTTAAGCTGCTAATGGCATTCCTGATTGTACCTAGTGAACTGCTGTATTTTCCTTGGTCCTACTTATTTCTGTTTCTGTCCAAGCATAAGTCATTGTGAGGTTTACAAAAGGAAGCTCATAATATAGTGGGCATTATAGGCACTATGTATGCATCACAATATTATAAAAAAAATTAAATAGTTTATATTCATCAGCAATACAAATATGAACTTAAAGGAAAATGAATGTGTAGAAATTAAATAGCTAAAAGTTGAAGGAGCTATTAAGTTCAAAATGGTAAATTTATGATAACTTGTTAATAATTATGTTTAAAATATAGTAAACAGTTGGCCATAAAGAATACACACACACACACACACACACACAGAGACACACACAAAGGTTGGCAATATGGTTTAGTGGTAAAAGGCACTTGAAGCTACACAAAGCTGGCAACCTGATTTTGGTCCCCAGGACCCACATAAAAGGTAGAAGACAGCCGGGCGTGGTGGCACATGCCTTTAATCCCAGCACTCGGGAGGCAGAGGCAGGCGGATTTCTGAGTTTGAGGCCAGCCTGGTCTACAAAGTGAGTTCCAGGACAGCCAGGGCTATAAAGAAAAACCCTGTCTCAAAAAAACAAAACAAAACAAAACAAAAAAGGTAGAAGACATAACCAACTCCACAAAACTCATCCTCTGCCCTTCACTGCTGGTAAACAAACCCAGGTCGTGGGCAAGAACAGTACTGGCTCTTAAATGCTGAGCCACCTCCCCACCCCCAGACTTGGATGAGTTTTTGAAACTAAAGTATGGTTTTTCAAGTTGTATTTGGTATTTTTATTCATCAGTCTATTCTAACCCAGCTCTAAGATAACTCCATTTCTGAAATAATGGTGGCTTCTGTTTATGAATTTGGATGAAGGCTAATTGAAAACAACAAAAATCACAATCCTGAATTCCTAAAGTTTAGTAAGTTCTATAATGACTTAATTCCAGCCTTCCCTCCAGGCTTTGTCTTAACAGCCAATCTGTCATTAAGATTATCTTTAAGCTTCATGCATGAAAATCATGACCTTTACATAATACATGTGGAAAAGATTTCAACATATAATGTTTAGCCTAAACAGAAAACAGATTATGCCAACACATTTTTTGTTGTTTTTCCTTTGCAAGACTGACTAACTTTCAGTGAATCCTAGGCTCCCTGCCATTGTCTGCTCATTTCCTCATCCTGAGGGCCTTTGTCCTTGTCTGAGAGGCATAAGCAACCTGGTTGTCTCTTCACAAGCTCCATTTAGATACACACAAATAACTGGGTATTGGGGAAATGTCTAGTTTTGCCCAAAAGAAAGCAGATGTGTTGGCTTTTGACCTTCAGAGGCAACATGGGTGGAACTTCACTTCTGTAGGCCATACAGGAAATGTGGTGAAATGGGGCAGTGACATGGGTCCAAACAAGCCAAAGCAGGCATGGCTGGGGAGTGTCACCAACTGCCCTCCACCTAGGAGCGTGACAGAAAGCACAGACCAAGAGACAGCACCAAAGACTAAGGCCTTTGGGGTTTTTGGTCTGTTTTTTTGGGTTGTTTGTTTGTTTGTTTGTTTGTTTGAGACAGAATTCCACATTTTTAGGTCAGCTGCATGTTTGCTATATTTCCCGTGACAACCTTGAATTTGTTATCTTCCTGCCTCTACTGTCCAAATGCTGAGATTATTTATCTGTGTGGCACCGTGCATGATTTATGCAGTGTTGGAGACTGAACCCAAGGCCGAGAGTATGCTAGACAAGTATTCTACCTTAGCTGGTATTAGAAGTATATGAATAATAAAACTATACCTCTAAAGAGTTGGAATTCTTAGGAGCTGAAAACCCAACTGCTTATGAGCCAAATAAGGCCACAGAGTGTGAAGTGGGAGGCTGCTTAAGCCACAGCCGGCTCTGAGGACGACAACAGAGACCATGAAAGGATCAAGCTGGAATGCCAGCCAGTGTTAGCAGACATTCTGATTTTTTTTCAAGGAGCCCAAAATTCAAATATAAATATCAATTCTCCGGCTTTTAAAAGGCAGCATATGAATGTAGGCTTCACGTGTTCCAGATAGCAAGGCTCACGGTACAGAAATCTGTCATCACTGCAGAGCAATGAAGTAGAGCGTTGTGTTTCAGAGTGTCAGGGTTTAACATTTTGTAGGGTTTTAGAAGCAGCCTCTATTCCAGTGATAAGCATACTGCTATCTAGCTGGCATTGCAATGTCAATCTTAATGCTGTAAACGTTGTCTAAAATATAAAACAAATAAGCAGACAGAGTTTTACTTGTCAATTTTAATAAAACGAAAAATGTACTACAGAAACTGCTTTTAGATTTGCATAACAGTCAGGCAGGATACGGGGCCCTAGTACACATTCACACAACTAGTGACTGTGCCAACCCCGCAAATCAGCTTTATACAGGCACAGTACTTTAAACCCATTCATCTGTCCCATTAAGGAGCAGCTTCTTGTAAACGTCCATCTCTAGGTTTCGTCCACTGCTCTGGTTAAGTTCACCTTTACCCCATAGGTTGTTTTGCTTTGTCCCCCACGAAGGCCAGCTATGAAAATCTGGGGCCTGGGCACTCGGGAACTGCCTTCTCTCTTGGACTGGGTGCTAGCCTCTTTCAAAGGATACACCTGGGAGGTGTTATCTCTTCTCATGTGACTAAGGTCAGTCTGGACGGAGTGAGTAATTTTCTGGCGCAAATTAGCCTAGATAGAAGAGAAAATAAGGAATAATGTTTCTCTTTTAAAAAATGTAAAAAATCAGGTATTTAGTTAATAATTGCCTATTAATTTCCCATTTCACAAATAAATAATACATTTTCTATGATGGTGAGCATGACGATGGAGAGGCTGAGGATAGGGAGGATGATGGTGGGGAGGATGATAGTAAGGAGGAGGCTGGGGAGGAGGTTGGGGAAGAAGATGATGGTAAGGATGAGAATGTGGAGGAGAATGAGAAGAATGGTGAAAAGGAAGATGGGGAGGAGGAGGATGGGGAGGCTGAGGGTGGGGAGGATGTGAACGGTATGATTGCAGGCATGTGCATGCCGTGGTGTGAATGTGAAACAGAGAGGAAAACTCCTGGTAATTCTCTCCTTTTATGGCAGGTTCTGGGGATTGAACTTATCAGCTTGCATGGCAACTTTCTCAGTTATCCTGATGGTCCAAATATCTCACTTTTCTACAAAACATTGGAACACTAAAATAAGTCAAGAACAGAATAAACTTAAGAATCCTTTACAAAGTGGGAGAACCTGTGACATGCTGAGACTGAGCTGAAGAGAAACACACACGATTGGGTTGCAAAGGTCCAATACAAGAAAGTTAAGATTTATAGTGAGTTTTTAAAATGAGCTTCACACTGTGCTGCTAATAGGAAAATCTGCTTTCATCTTACACATTTTTCATCTTGCCTACTTCTATTAATGGTAAACATGAGCCTAGACAGATTGCACAGGCTTGTAACCATGGAGGATGGGGACTAGAAGCCATAACTCCGAGGTCTCACAGTTGACTACCTCGTGGAAAGCCCTAAATTGATCCTCAGCTCCACAAAGAAAGCAGAGGAGGATAAGAAATAACAATTTTGAAAAGGGTAAGAAAAATATCAGTGAGTAAAAACAGCATTAAGTAAAGGAGAACAGATCTAAATAATTCAGAATTTGAACCATCAAAGATCCAAATCTCTAGGCCCGGCGTGGTGGCACACGCCTTTAATCCCAGCACTTAGGAGGCAGAGGCAGGTAGATTTCTAAGTTCGAGGCCAGCCTGGTCTACAAAGTGAGTTCCAGGACAGCCAGGGCTATACAGAGAAACCTTGTCTCAAAAAACAAAAAAACAAAAAAACAAACAAAAAAAAAGATCCAAATCTCTTCCCTACATATGTATGCCCTTCACACAGTCTACATTAATAAGACTATGTCATTTCATTATTTTTGATAGAATAATTTTTACTATTCCAAGAGACTTGTTACATAAACAAATATTTTTGTGCTGGGATTAGAACTCTGGGTCTCATACTTACTATGTAAGTTCTCCACCACTGGCTTGTAGCCCTAGACAAGACCAAGCAAGCTATTAGATTGTCCACTATAGAGCATTCTAAAGGACGCATTCACTTGGCAGCAGGAAGCATCAGTGCACAGAGTAAGATTCCGTGTATCCTTTACCTTCAAACCTTGCTGTCCCCACCAGGGCTGGCGCTTTCCTGCCCAGTCTTATTTAAATACCCATCTTCTTTCGGTTCAACCCACCAGGATTAAAAGACCTGCTTTAACACACTTCAAATTCTTAAAAAATTATAAATACTATTCCCCCTCTGAGTCAAAGCCAAAAGTTGGTTGAGGTGAAGTTCTCTATGTGTATCTTTGCTACTGCATAAGCCGGGCCAACTTCCGGGAAGTCTCCTGGCTCCACCTCCCATCTCCTGTGGGCACCATGGGAAGGCAGGGTGCGTGCCATTGAGTCCAGCTTTTATGTTTTCACGTAGGCTTGCAGCTCCCAGACTCTGGTCTTCGGGCTTTGGGGGAAGAGCCTTCCCTACTAGGCAAGCCTGCGCCACAGCTCCCCTAAGTACATTTTAAGTCTGCAAGCTTTCTGTCTTTATTGGATGATCTTTTACTTCACATTTTACTTCACCATTTTAGTAGAATGGTGGATAAAACACATTAAAGTTACAGGCATAAGTAGTTTTATCGCATAGATACTATATGCCTTCCCTCCTTTGAGTTTGTTGGGTATTCTGTGACTACTATGAAAAGAGTAACTCATTAGGTAACTTATCTATCCCCTACCTTGCGATTCAGCAAGAAATCCATGGTACAGTAAATGATACTAATACAATAAACATGTGTTGTCTTAAATAAGATATTTTTAAAGGAGGCAAGTGGGAAATTCAAATCATCAAAGACGGCTTTAGGAGTAGGCACCGCTTATGATTAAAGTGACCCAGAATCCACAGGATAGGAAAGGACGTGTCTAACAGAATTCGGGTAGGCATGGGGTATATAATTGTAACCCCAACATTCAGGAGGCTGAGGTTAAGGCAGAGGCATGTTGAATTGCAGGCCAGCCTGGGCTACATGGTAAAAACCTATCCTAAAGGGGGCTGGGATACTACAATTTCTGTGACTTAATCGAGCAGGTTAAAAATAGTAGAGGGAGGAATAAACTATGCTGTTGCTGTTGTTTTGTTTTGTTTTGTTTTGTTTTGTTTTGTTTTGTTTTGTGGTACATTAGTTTAACGCAGGGCTGCTAGGCAAGTGTTCTACCACTAAGCTATGTTTGTAGCCTTTAATATATATACACAGCACTCAGACACACACACTATACACACCCAAAACACATTCACATATACATCACACACACACATACACACATATCACACACACACAACACACATCACACACATCACATACAACACACACATACAAAACACATACACACCCAAACCACACACACAACACGTACATTTACACACCACTACACATCGGATAACACACACCATATCCTCCCACACATACACACAACACACACATCACACACATATAACAAATATAACACACATGTACAACACACATATACACACATCATACACCATACACACAATACACACATACACACACAACACACATAAACACAACACATACAGACACACAACACATATACATACAGACATACAACACATACACAAGTACACACAACACACACAATACACACACACAACACATACACACATAAACACATAATATACACATACACATAACACATACATCATACATGTACAACACATATAAGCTACACGTACAACACACATATACAAATACCACATACACACAACACACACAAATACACACAACACACATACATAAACACTACACATACACATATACATACAACATACATACACACAACACACACATATAGGCACACAACACATCCACATACATACAACACATACACACATACACACATGAACAAGCATATGCACAATATCTTTGACATAGGTTCTTGCGAGTTGCCCATAAACTCGCCCTTTAACCTAGGCAGGTCTCAGACTTCCAAGTAGCTAAAAGAACATGCTTGCACCACCAGAGCTGGAGAAAAGGTATTCTTTTATATTTAAGATTAATTCTGGTTTTTACTTATGTGTATGCATCTGTGTACTTGTGTTTGAGGGCTTCCAGAAGCCAGAAGAGAGTGTCAGATTCCCTGGAGCAGACAACTTGAGCTGCCCAAGTGTGTACCTAGAACTGAAGCTAGGAAATCTGCAAAAGTGGCAATGGCCACTTAGCCATCTCCCCAGCCTGGAAAATGCTTTTAAAACTATGAAGGAAAGAGCAAGTGTCCTTGTTTAGTACCTGGAGGGTGTTAGTCAAGTTCATTCTTCCATGTCTATACAGGTCTAAAATTAGAAGACAACCTTACTATACAGGATGCTGGCAACTTATAAATCATGCTAATTACTTCTATGTCTGCAGGGAACTGTGTAGGACTTATTTCTTTTATATAAACAGTTTAACTTACCAACTCCACGGGTAACAACATCAACCCCCTCCCCCTGCCAGCTTACAAACAATTTAGGAAACACTGTTACAAACCAGTTTTATGGCTTTTCTTCTTAGTTCCCATTCATTCCACTCATATGTTCTCACGGTTATGGGAGGCAATATATGTGTATCTGTCTGTGTGCCGTTGTCACACTTTGTAATTGGCTTTATATAATGCTTGTCAACATCTCTCATCTAAAGAAACACAAGTTTGTAATTAGCAGTTATAAAAAGTAAGCGCCATGTACAGATAACTAAAATTATTCAGCCAAAACTGCCAAGAGACTAAGGAAACACTTTGGGAACATGGAACACGCTTGTGAATGCCAGCAAGGCAGAGCATATAGTCAGCAAGGCCAGTGTAATTGTGCTCCTGCAGAGTCCGGCTTTGTGCATGACGTAGTGAGCTCATTGTGGGAGGGTATTTTTGAGGGAAAAAGCATGACACATTATCAAACTTTCAAATGTCTCTTCCTACTCTTCACAATGGGTATTGCAAGTGGAAATAGGAAGCAAAACTAGTTATTAAATATTAGGCATAAATCACATGTATTTGACCCTCTTTAGGATGTGTTTTGAACATGAACATCCATAAGAGATCACCCAATTTTTTTTTTTTGGTTTTTGTCTTGATCTAAATATATTGGTTTTCTCCAAGGACACCTGATATTAATTATTAGTAATTCTGGGCTAAGAACATTTGCCTAACATTTGCTCAGTGGCATTAGAGATAGTTAGAGAGGAACAGGTGGTAGTAAGGAGGAGGAAAGGACAGTAACTTCCCACAACAGCTAAGATGATCAATACCACTGACTCTAGATTGAAAGCTCTCATGATATAGTGGAGTAGATAAAAGCATGATAAAAAGATAATTAAGATAAAAGATAGTTCTATTGTTAGAATAGAAGTAAATGATAATTAAATAACACACAGAAAGGACTCTATGGGAGACAGAGGGAGAAATCCCACTTCCATGGGCATCTGAAGGTAACTGAAGAACAGCTGTGGATTTAAAAAGCACAAAGGATCTGGGCAGTGGTGGCACACACCTTTAATACCAGCACTTGGGAGGCAGAGGCAGGAGGATTTCTGAATTCGAGGCCAGCCTGGTCTACAGAGTGAGTTCCAGGACAGCCAGGGCTACACAGAGAAACCCTGTCTCAAAAAACACAAAAACAAAAAACAAATCCAAAAAAACCCACCATGGAGAAAGACCTGGGTGCACAGAGGAGAATCATGTTTTAATAACTATGCATTGTCTCCAGAGCATACACCTCTGGTTACCTAAGTCTAACTTTCCATGGTCCTTAGCTGTCTTCCATCTGGGAGTTCAACTGATAGACAATAAGGCCAAACAGTTTGTCTATACACATGTAAAGTCTGATAATCTGCTCCTTCCCTGTATGGAAAACAACCAATACATTTGTCTTTATTTGCACACTTACTTAGATATTTTTCGGGTGCATAAATGTGTCTATTAAGACTCTTCCTTTTTTTTTTTTTTTTTTTTTTTTTTTTTTTTTTTTTTTTTTTTTTTTTTTTTTTTTTTTTTTTTTTTTTTTTTTTTTTTTTTTTTTTTTTTTGAGGAGGGGTTTGACATAAAGTCACATCCTGTAACCCAGGCTGGCTACAAATTTGCTGTCCTCCAGATATGCCTTCCCACCTCCGAACCCCCCACCCTGAGTTCTGGGCTTCTAGGAGTGCGCCACCACTCTGATCTTAGGATGTTTTTTAGACTGGTGGTAAATGTTTATGATTGACTGAAGACTTGAATATACTCTTTAACACATACTCAACTTTATATCTGCATCAGAGTCATAATTTTACCCATTAAAAATATCTTTTAAGAAAATATATTGGCCGGGCGGTTGTGGCGCATGCCTTTAATCCCAGCACTTAGGAGGCAGAGGCAGGTGGATTTCTGAGTTCAAGGTCAGCCTGGTCTACATAGTGAGTTCCAGGACAGCCAGGGCTATACAGAGAAACCCTGTCTTGAAAAAAAAATTATATAGGTAATTGTGGTGGTCAGTTTTAATTGTGAACGTATACAATCTAGAATCACCTGGAAAGGGAGTTTTGATGAAGACTTTTCTAGATCAGGCTGGCCTGTAAATCTATGGAGGATTATCTTGATATGAGGAAGACTCCCCACTCCCCAATCCCCCTTGGGTGGCACCATTCCCTATGAAAGAGACCTGAACTGTGTAGGAGTAAAGAAAGTGAGCTGAGTATTAACATACATGAATGGAAGTTCCTGGAAAGAAGGTGCACTTTCCACTGAGCCTTCCTGTCTGATTAACTCAGTAGTATTTGAATAATTCTAAAGAATTTGCAATACTACAGATCAAAGCCAAATTATCTTGGGCCATCTTTATTGCCCTTGTCTATATGTGACATAGCATCTTTGTGACAATTAATTAGGTAAAGTTATTGGGATATAAAAGCAAATACCTCTCACCCACCAAAAGACTGGATGTCATCAGATAGTCTGTAAGGCCTAGAGAGAGATTCTCCCACTTGGCTTCTATGGATGGATTTGAAAAGCACTTGTCTTAAGACTTTCTATGTTCTGTAAAACTATAAAACCTTCCTGAAACTTCTTACACTTTGGAACATGGAATTTGGGGTAACCCAAATCTGTCTGTGCTCCTAGACCGTAGTCCACTCATATTTCACTTCAGGACAAGCTATCTCTTATTCTCTTTGAGATTAAGAGCTCTATTTTACTTCAGTATCGATGGCGCCAGAATTTAGCATCCCAAGAACAATTTACTTTTCACAGGAGGAGTCACTCAGCTAATTGCAATGTCTGGACCTCTGGGGCCAAACCCTCTGGCACTGTCTCCTCAGGAAGATTCTGGGGAGGTCTTTCCGAGCTCTCTCTCTCTCTTGGTTTGTTTATTCTGAGCTGGATGTTTAAGGATCCTATTTGGTAGATAAATTCTTCTGTCATTTCTGATTTGCTTTTAGTGTTTGGTTTCAGAAATCTATTTTGACTGCCTGCTGTGAAGGCATCTTGGTTTCTGAGGTGGTTTTTGTCCTTTTGGGTTTCTGAAGGCATTTTGGTTGCTTAAGCTTGCTAGCAGCTGTTCTCTTTCATATCTGATCTAAGGAAGGGAGGAAAGGTTTTTTTTTTTTTTTTTTTTTTTTTTGATGGGAGGGCAGACAGATACTTGGTGCTCCATTGGTTTTATGTTTGATCAGAATATAACTCAGCTTTCAAGTGTAAACAAATTTAGAACATTTAACTATAGATAAGTTGACTTTATGTTTCCCTGTATGGGGAATATCTATTCTCTAAAGTGCTTTGTTTTCTTAACTAAAAGTTCAAGGCAATAAAATAATAAAAAAATTACAACCAGGCAGCTTACTTGAATTGGAATATAGAATTATCTAAAGAAAGAAACAATAATATTGTTAATGTATAAAAATTAATAAGAGCTTCAAAAACTGCATGTGAGCCGGGCATGGTGGCACACACCTTTAATCCCAGCACTTGGGAGGCAGAGGCAGGCGGATTTCTGAGTTCGAGGCCAGCCTGGTCTACAAAGTGAGTTCCAGGACAGCCAGGGCTGTACAAAGAAACCCTGTCTCAAAAAACAAAAAAACAACAAAAACAAAAACAAAAACAAACAAACACAAAACAGCATGTGAGTTAAGTAAGAGGCACTGATTTTTCTTTTAATTTAAAAGTTTTAGAAGTAATACCAGAACTAGAGACAAATACTGAGGACAACCCCCTTCCTCATCCCTGACTCTGATCTTGTCTTTTCCTTCTTCATTTCCTAACAGAACAAATCTATGCCAAAGGAAAAGATTGTCATGGCCTATTTTAAGGTAACATGCAGAGAGAAAAGACATTCCCTGCTATATTAAGAATTCTCATTTGTAAAAGCTACTCTCCCATGAGAAGTCTATACTTACACTTGAATACCTATTTTTCTCCTTAAGCATTAACCTCCGAGCTTAAGCCTGTATTAAAGTGTCTTTATTATACTAATTAGTCCAAAAATCCTTATTAGCCTCTGTCCTGGCTTTTGTCAATTTGACATAAGCTAGAATCATCTAGGAAGAGGGAACCTCACTGAGGAAATGCCACCATCAGATTGGCCTATAGGAAAGTCAACAGGACATTTCATTGTAAGGGTTGATGGGGGTGGTGCCACTCCTGGTCATGGATTGTATTAAAAGCAAGCTAAGCAAGCCATGGCTAACAGTAGGCATCACTTCTCCATTGACTCCTTGTGCCCTCCCTCAGCTTCTCTGATGACGGGAGCACACCAAATAAACCCTTTCCTCCCTGGTTAGTCATCACTCCAGTCCTCGTTTTCACATCTAACCATTAAAATATGAAGTAGGATTTGGTTATGTGTATAAGACCTATATTACTCTGACTTCTAACTCATCTGACCGCCATCACTCTTACTTATATTTGTTGCATGAAAAAAGATAATCTTGTTAAAAGAAGTACTATACTGTTAACAAATTTCTTCTAATAATCTGGCTCTACGGTTCCCTTTCCCAGTTAAATGCAGTGTAATAACAAAATACTAAGACCACTGACTTAGTATCTACAGGTAAGAGGTAAGATAATTTAGACCAAAAGACCAATTTTTTCCTAAGAATTAGAGCTAGCCATTCCATGGGAGGTTACAAGTCAAGCCAGCAAAAACAAACAAACAAACCCAAAAACCAAAAAACTAAAATTAAAAGGCATCATGGAATACAAGTAACTTTAAGTGCAGCGGTAAACATATAGGCAATCTAGTTTTAAATTACTTATTTAAAATGTCTGTTTTCTTCGTCTGTTACCTTCATTCCACTAGTACAGACAGTATTATTATTTAAATATTGAGCACTTTATTCTTAATATTTTGTCAAATATAGATTGGGGGGACTAGAATTATGATGACTAGTAGATTGTAATGTTATGCATCATCCCATAGTTTCTTCCCCTGATGGCTCTACTAGCTCTTCTACCTATTATTCAGCCTCTCTACCAGATCCTAGGACTGAGTTCATAGGGACATGGCCACTAATATGTAGTATATGTGTGCAAACACATGTACACACACATGCGTGAACACACATACACAATGTGATGCTATAACAACAGGAGGAATGTCTGGAAAGAAGCGGCACCTCCAGCTGAACCTTCTCCTAATTAACTGATCGTGCTTGAATGACCAGGAAGAGTCTGGGATGTTACACGTCTAGCAAACTGGAAGTCTCTGCTATAGGCCTCAGAGCTGTCTGATGACACTCAGCCTTTTGGGTTATGGACAGCTGCTAGGTGTCTGTGAATTCCACAGGCTTCACCTAGTAAATGGTCACAAAGATGTTAGCTGCAAATAAGAGGGGGCAGGATATTGGTACTAAGAGGGCTAAAGATAGCCCACGATCATTTGGGTCTAGACTTGACTTCCTTTGTTCTGTTCCTATAGCAACTTCATGAAACAGCTTCCATGTTGGAGCAGGGAATTTGAGATAATGTGGCCACTCACATTAACTACCTCATCCTTTGAGGTGGGAGTTGTGGTTCTCATCATCACACTTCTTTCTCAGGCCTTTACTATGCGTATGAATGTGACTAGTGTCTTAAGTTTTGTAATGATAGAATGTAATGATAACCATGGCACTGTGAGGTAAAGTAAGCCTGCTCACCTTCCTCTACACTGATGTGAAGGCTTTACAGCAACAGAAACAAACTAGGAGTCTAGTGGGTACTTTCTATAGATGCCAAGGGCCACGCCTTCCATAACCAATACTTTGTAGTTATAGAAATCCATAAATGCATAGTAACGTCCCCAGCACCAACTAGCTAGCCATCTTTCATGAGTACTTTCTTGTGTTTAAGTACTCCCTGCCACCCTGACATAAAACTGGAATACTTGCAGAAAATTCCCTATGTGAGACTTACAACATATGTGAAACCTATTTATCCAGGTACCATCCAATTTTTCTACAATTGTTTGTTTGTTTGTTTGTTTGTTTGTTTTATTCTCATTAGGTGCTAGCCTCAGACTATCTAGTACATTATACTGCTGCCAAAATTTTACATCCAGTTAAATCCATTTGGGGGAATGTATTCTTTATTGATGTTACTGACACCAATTTCTATTTCATGCATATTCTTTTTTGCAACAGCAATCAGATTTCCCCCTAGAATTGAAAACTTCTTTAAAAAAATGGTTCCAGCCGGGCGTGGTGGCGCACACCTTTAATCCCCGCACTCAGGAGACAGAGGCAGGAGGATTTCTGAGTTCGAGGCCAGCTTGGTCTACAAAGTGAGTTCCAGGACAGCCAGGGCTATACAGAGAAACCCTGTCTCAAAAAACCAAAACAAACAAACAAACAGTTCCAATCCCTCATTTTGTGCATGGCTATTTTAAAATTCCTTCTCCCTGGATTTATTTATAGTCCTCTAACTGATTCCTTTTTTCATCATGATGTTCCGTTATCTACTAACATCCCCTGTAAATTAATCAGTAATTTATTTCATAAAAAGTTTAAATAGTAGAAAAAGTAGTTAGCACTTTTTGATGATATAATTGTCCACAGCCAGATTCAAATTTAACAAGGGAGTTTAACATGGATTTTGAATATGAAGTCAATACAAAAAATGAAACTAATTTGCATATGAAAGAAAAATTCTAAAATACCCACAGTATCTAAAAATAACAACAAATCATAAAATCCCTGCAAATGAATTTAACAAAATGGTTTACAAGTCATTTCTAGGAAAAGTTATAAAGCTACATTCAAGTTTGAGGTATAGAGAATTAAGATCATAAAACTATTCTCTCATTTATATACACAGGGCAGTTTCAATCAGAACTCCTTTAAGGTTCTTAACAGAATTTGATAATGTTCTTCTTAATTTTATATGATATTAAAAAGTACCAAATATAATAAAGGTTTTTTTAGGGAAAAAAGGTGACAACATGTCCCAATTTACCAAGTCAAATAGAAAGTTATCACTAAGTTATCAGTATAGGAATTGTTTTTAAATGGAGTGACTAAGCAGAATAGAGAACCCCTAAATTAGCCTACCTGTTCCGTGATTCAGGGCTGGAGAGATAGATGGCTCAATGGTTATGGGCACTTGTTGCTCTTGCAGAGGGCCCAGGTTCAGTTCCCAGCAGTCACACTGGGTAGCTCAAAATCTCCTGTATCTCCTGCTCTAGAGCATCTGACACCTCTTCCTAGCTTCCGGGAACAACTGTCCTCATGGGCAGGCACCGACACAGAGACATGCACACATATAATTAAAATACTTCTGCCGGGCATGGTGGCACACACCTTTAATCCCAGCACTCAGGAGGCAGAGGCAGGCGGATTTCTGAGTTCGAGGCCAGCCTGGTCTACAAAGTGAGTTCCAGGACAGCCAGAGCTACACAGAGAAACCCTGTCTCGAAAAACCAAAAAAAAAAAAAAAAAAAAAATACTTCTAAATTAAAAAGAAGTGTAAGCCCCCTCTAGTCCAGTCCCAGTACCCCACTTCCTCCAGTGAGCCGCTACCTCTCAAGCTTCTAGAACCTTCCAAAACTGTAGCATTCAGATACATGAGCTGAGAGGTCATGTCACACTCAAACCATAAATCCAACAGAGAGAAAGTCAGACAAAAGCTTGTTATTTCAGAGAAATATGCCCTTTATTAATACATGCATGGACAGGAGGAGAAGTCAAGGAGCAAATACTAACCAACAAATAAATGCTGAGAGAAAAATAAAGACGGAGAAGGGAGAGGCATACACGGGCAGCTGTGAGATTTGTAAATGGTTGTTATGTTATTGTTGGTGCTGAGGAACAGCTGTTTACCTATTGTACTGTAATACAATAAAACATTGTACATCCCTTTAACAGGGATTTTCCAATAAAAAAGCTAGTTATAGGACTAAGAGGTATCTCAGTGGCCAAGCATGTACTACTCTTACAAAAGACTCAAGTTTGGTTCTCAGCTCCCATGTCAGGTGTCTCACAACCACACATAATTTCAACTCTGGGGGACCTAATGATTCTGGGCTCTATGGGTACTGCACACATGTGTGCATAAATGCACACACACACTCACAGTTAAAAATGAAGCCTTAAAAAGTTAGCTATTAAAATGACTTTAAATGGTTAACTTCAATGTGTGCTCTTTGCTATTTCAAAGTTCTTTGAAATTAATTTTTGGGGGCTGGCGAGATGGCTCAGTGGTTAAGAGCCCTGACTGCTCTTCCAAAGGTCCAGAGTTCAAATCCTAGCAACCACATGGTGGCTCACAACCATCTGTAATGAAATCTGATGCCCTCTTCTAGAGTGTCTGAAGACAGCTACAGTGTACTTACATATAATAAATAAATCTTTTAAAAAAGGATTTATTTATAAAAAAAGAAATTAATTTTTAATTTAAAGTAAGTAAGATGTATTTGTCTTTGTGTAACTTTTTCTTTTTAGCCTTCTAGTGCATCTGAAAAAAATTGATAGTTTTTAAACCTATATCTACTACAGTTAGCACTCTCTGGTGAGAACCTGTCTCCTCTATAGTTTTAGAGAGAAAAATAAACTGTCTCTAAAAGTCACAAAGTTTGAATAAGGCATGACTAACAGAATAACTATAGGGGAAATACTTCATACAATAAATAACTTCCCCTAAAATATGTCTTTAGATTCATGCAATTCCAATTTAAAAATCAAAAACCTTTTGGGGCTCTTTGACAAATGAATAAACTTATATTGAGTCTTTTGAAAATTTAAGGCAGATGACAAAACATACATTTGTGTAGAAATGTAGTTGGGGGAAACCACTTATATGCTGATGTGCAGCCATTTCCTCCAAACTGAGATGTTTCCTTTTGGAGAGAAACTCATTAAAACTCAGGTAGCTAATAACACTTCCAGGGCTTGGGAAGCCCATACAATTAGAAGACTTACAGGACTCTCCAGTTCAGTAAATAATTGCTGGAAGAGGAGACCAAGTAGCCTTCTGCGATCAGCACCCATGCAGAAATGGGCTTTGGGGCAATGCAACTGGCTTTGTAGATAGACATGGACATAATCATTTATTCAGTCCTTTGTTAGAGCCCTAGGTAGGATAAACAGACATCTCCCCAAGAAATGTCACAAGAAACACAACTGGTGCCTGAATCCAGACTGACAGGGAGAGGGACATGTAATGGAGGGAAGAAACCCAGAGACAACCCCAATGATTACAGTTCTACAAACAGTATGAGATAGTGTGCCTCCTTGCTGTCGTCCGATTGCATGCTCTCTACAACATAACTCTCAACCAAGCTGAGCTCTCTCAGAGTAGAGCATCCTTATGGAGAATCCTGAGGTGGCCATCTTTCCCTGCGTGGTATGGATGGATCAGAATGCTTCCTTGATGAACAGCTCCACCCCATGCCAGTGTGAAGATGCACCCAAAATAGCCAATGGCCAGAAAATGAATATATTATAATCCCAAAAAGTATATGGTTTTTAATATGAATATTAAGACATGCAACTAAAACTTAGTTGTCTAGTTAGACTAGCTGTCTAGTATATGCCAGTGTAAGGGAGGATCTACAGTGGGAAAATGATACGTAGAGGTTATCCTCCACATTAGCCTCTTGGTAGGTCAAGTGAGAAAAAGAATGATGAGATGGGGTGTTGGCTTTCATTCTTAATAACTGGCAGCATGCAAGGTGAGGGCAGACAAGTTAAATATGATATGGATTCCCTCTATCCCACTGCAGGCTATAAGAGCAGTCCTGACAGGGAGAGAACTCTCCACTGCAGCTAAACTCTACAGGGAGCTCCAGGGGCGGGGCCTTTATGAGCTGTCACTCATGGTGGGGTGGGCTTTTCAGTGACCCCACTGCTTTTGAGCTAACGCTTTCTCCTGTAAGTAATCCCTCACCCACACACCTGCAAGCTATCCAAATGAGTTCAATGGTTCCCATGCTAGATATAAGTAGAATCACTTTCTCCCCAGTCTATTGCTGATACTGTAGCTGAAGTAAAGGGGGGGTTGCTCACACATTTCAAAAGAACTTGTATGAGAGCTGAGTAGATACAGATTTTT
The DNA here is from genome assembly GCA_902729485.2 of Mus minutoides. Taxonomy (NCBI): domain Eukaryota; kingdom Metazoa; phylum Chordata; class Mammalia; order Rodentia; family Muridae; genus Mus; species Mus minutoides. The sequence continues at coordinate 6,390 of CACVCL010029477.1, read as the reverse complement.
TTTGCCTTGTTATTATTTCTTGGGCAATACAGAATAACACAATTTACATAGCAGTCACATTGCAATAGGTATTTTAAATAATCTAGGGGAGATTTTTACACACACACACATACACACACACACACAGAGAGAGAGAGAGAGAGAGAGAGAGAGAGAGAGAGAGGTTAAAAAGGTATCCAAGGGACTTTAGATTCTGCTGTTCAAAAAGGTATTGGAGCTAATTCCCCATAGATAACAAGGGATCAAGGGATAACTATACCACTAAGTTGTCACAATTACACCAATTCAGTATCAGTGTAGACAAAGAAAAGCAGACCAGAGGGTCATATTAGAAAGTCCAGAAACCAATATAGTACTTGAAGTCTTAGCTAGAGGAATAAGACAACTGAAGTAGATCAACGGGATATAGATTGGAAAGGAAGAAGTCAAAGTGTCTTTATTTGCACATGATATGATAGTATACATAAGTGCAGCTGATAAACACTTTTGCAAAGTAGATGGATACAAAATTAACTTACAAAAATCAGTAGTCCTCCGATATATAAATGCCAAATATACTGAGAACAAAATTGGGGAAATAACACCTTTCATGACAACCTCAAATAATATAAACTTGGTACCTGTCCAAGCAAGTGAAAGACTTGTATAACAAAAACTTCAAGGTATTGAAGAAAGAAATTAAAGGAGATATCAGAAGCTGGAAAGATCTCCCATGCTCATGGGCCAGCAGGATTAACACAGTAAAGATAGCTAACCTACAGATTCAATGCAATCCCATCAAAATTCCAACACAATTCTTCTCAGATCGTGAAAGAGCAATTTTCAACTTCAGGACAGGTAAAACAATCCTGAATAAAAGGTACTATGGGAGGGACTACTCTCCATGATTTCAAGCTGTACTACAGAGATACAGTAATAAAAAAAAAGCCTGGTATTGGCACAAAAACAAATACGTTGATTAATGGGATCAAATTGAAGACCAAGACATAACTCCACACACCTGGGACACAAGATATTTTTATACACACCCTGGATAAAAGAAATAATCTTCAATAACTGGCACTGGTCTAACTGAATGGCTGCATGTAGAATGCAAATAGATCCATACCTATCACCCAGTACAAAACTCATTTCCAAATGGACCAAAGACGTCAACATAAAACCAGATACACTGAACCTAACAGAAGAGAAAGTGGGGAATAGCTTTGAACTCATTGGCACAGAAGACTTTCTGAATAGAGCATTGTTAGCACAGGAACTAAGATCAGTGATTAATAAATGGGCCTCATGAAACCAAGAAGTACTTCACAGAATGGACACAATCATTCAGACCAAGCAGAAGCCCGCAGGATAGGAATATATTTTTATGAACTACCACCCAATATAGGGATAATGTCCAAAGTGTATAAAGAATTCAAAACACTACATCTCAGTAAAACAAATAATCCACTTAAAAATGGAGTACAGGGTCCTTTCAGCAAAACCTTGCTGGTGTATGCAATAGTGTCTGTGTTTGGTGGCTGATTATGGGATGGACCCCTGGATGGGACAGTCTCTGGATGGTCCATCCTTTCGTCTCAGCTCCAACCTTTTTCTCTGTAACTCCTACCATGGGTGTTTTGTTCTCAATTCTAAGAAGGGACGAAGTATCCACACTTTGGTCTTTGTTCTTCCTGAGTTCCCTGTGTTTTGCAAATTGTATCTTGGGTATTCTAAGTTTCTGGGCTAATATTCACTTACCAGTGGGTGCATATCATGTAAGTTCTTTTATGATTGGGTTACCTCACTCAGGATGATACCCTCCAGATCCATCCATTTGCCCAGTGCCTAGCAAACACAGAAGTGGATGCTCACTGTCAGCCATTGGATGGAACACAGGGCCCCCAATGGAGGAGCTAGAGAAAGTACCCAAGACTCAGTATTTCAGACTCAGCTGAAGGGGTCTGCAACCCTATAGGTGAAACAATATGAACTAACCAGTACCCCCAGAGCTCGTGTCTCTAGCTGCATATGTAGCAGAAGATGGCCTAGTTGGCCATCATTGGGAAGAGAGGCCCCTTGGTCTTGCAAACTTTATATGCCCCAGTACAGGGGAACACCAGGGCCAAGTAGTGGGAGTGAGTAGGTAGGGAAGCAGGGAGGGTATAGGGGACTTCCAGGAAAGCATTTGAAATGTAAATGAAGAAAATACCTAATAAAAATTTGGAAAAAAATAATTTAAAAAATGGGGTACAGATCTAAACAGAGAATTCTCAAGAGAAAACTCATACGTTGAGAAACACTTAAAGAAATGTTGAACATCCTTACCCAGCAGCAGGGAAATGCAAATCAAAACTACTTTGAGATCTCTTCTTACACTTGTCAGAACAGCCAAGATCAGCAAAACAAATGACAGCTCATGCAAGTGAGGATGTGGAGTAAAGGGAGCTGATGGGAGTACAAACCTGTACAGCCACAATGGAGGTCAGTGAGGCAGGTCCTCAGAAAGATGGAAATCGGTCTACCCCAAGGTCCAGCCATGAAGGAAGTCAGTGAGGCAGGTCCTCAGAAAGATGGAAATCGGTCTACCCCAAGGTCCAGCCATGATGGAAGTCAGTGAGGCAGGTCCTCAGAAAGATGGAAGTAGGTCTACCTCAAGGTCCAGCTACAGCACCATTTATGGTGGCACAAAGTTAGTGGAAGTAACCAACTAATAATCTGATTCGGGCACATGCCCAGAGAACACTTCATCCTACCACAGAGATACTTGCTTAACTATGTTCACTGCCACTCTGTTGATAAAAGCCAGAAATTGGAAATAACTTAGATGTTTCCCAACAGAAGAATGGACAAAGAAAATGTCATGCATTTACACATTGGAATATTACTCAGCCATTGAAAAAATAACATCCTGAAACTTGCAGGTAAATAGATGGAACTAGAAAAAATTTCATCTCAAGTGAGGTATCCCACACCTAGAAAAACAAATACGGTATGGTTCTCTTATAAGTGAATAGTAGCTTTTAAGTCAGTGGTAACCAAGCTATACTCTGTAGAGCCACTGAGGTCTGGTTTATACCACTGGGGTGTAGACAGGGCTCATTAGAAAAGGGAAATGGAAGTAGGAAAGGGGATAACATTTGAAATGTAAATAAAGAAAATATCTAATAAAAAAAGAAAAGGGAAATGGGATAGTTATGGATGGATGGGGGGGCTGGGCCAGGAGGATCAAGTGGGATGGGGAGAGGTGAGAATGAGAGATGAACAAAAGAATATGGGAGAGACAGCTAAAATTCAGGGCCATTTGAGTGGTTATATATAAATCACCCATACAACCCAGGCTGTTGCCAATGCTGTTGCCAAGACTACAGGTTGCTCTCCACGAGCTGACAGTGAGACCTCATTGCTGAAGACAACACCTACACAACTCAGTGAACATGGAGAGCGGGATCCTCCAGAGAACCTTCACCCTCATATTCTAGTGTCTCTGGTATGGGAAGGTACTCTGTGGGCTACCAGAAGAAGACTGTAAACACCAACCCAACCACAAACCTCTTGATCTACAGTGCAGTTCTGACTGAAAAAAAAAATTAGGCCAATGGTAGTACAAAGCTTGTGAAGTAATTCGCCAATATATGATTGGATTTAAAGCCCCACCATGCGATGGAACCCATATCCAACGTTGCTTGTGTGACCACAAACCAGAATCCAGATATCCCAGGGAACTAGTGTAAAGCCAAATACTACTGTTCTAATAATAATAATAGTAATAATAATAATAATAATAATAATAATAATAAGAAGAAGAAGAAGAAGAAGAAGAAGAAGAAGAAAAAGAAGAAGGAGAAGAAGAAGAAGAAGAAGAAGAAGAAGAAGAAGAAGAAGAAGAAGAAGAAGAAGAAGAAGAAGAAGAAGAAGAAGAAAGCAATAGAATGACTCATAATTACACTCTGCTATACTTATAGATCACTGCCTTGCTCAGGCATCACGAGAGAAGCTTCCTCCTGCAGCAGATTGGAACCAATACAGAGACCCACAGCCAGACACTACACAGAGAGTAAGAAACCTTGGAACACATAGCCCATTTGCATCGTCCATCAAATAATCCCCACTCCCAGGAAGTTATTTGATGGAACCCTATGGAACAGAAGACAGAAAATATATATATTGGCTTCTCCTGTGCCTTCTCTTGGGCTCTTTTCCTTTTGTTTGTTTGTCTTGTCCAACTCTGACGTGTTAGTTTTTGTTTTATTTTATTATATTTTATTATTATCCCTTAGAAGCCTATTTGTTTTCTAATGAGAGACAGAAGTGGATCCAGATGGGAGGGAAGGTGGGGAGAAACTGGGAGGAGTAAAGGGAGGAGAAATGTTAATCAGGATATATTAACGTATGCGGAAAAAATTATTTCAATAAAAGGAAAACTAAATAAATAAAAGTGAAAGCCCAGAAACAAACCTGTTTCAAATAAAAATTGTTAAAATCGTATAAATACATCCTATTTATTAAACTTATATTATTTACCTAGTAAATTATATTAGAAAAATGGTCTCACTTCATGAAGAAAAATAAAATGAGAAATCTTTAGAATGTTGAAATAGATTAAACTCTAAAATACAAAAAATAAACTAAAACAGTGTAAGTATAAAGGAATTATCTTAGAGCAAAGAAAAGCTTCTGAAACAATATCTCAAAAGCAGCACAACCCTGAAAGGGAAAAAATTAACAGATGTGACCACATTCAAATACATGGTTTAATCAGGGCAGTGGTGGCGCGCACGCCTTTAATCCCAGCACTTGGGAGGCAGAGGCAGGTGGATCTTTGTGAGTTTAAGGCCAGCCTGGTCTACAGAGTGAGTTCCAGGACAGCCTTGAGTTTCAGATTATGTAGAAAAGCTTTGTCCTGAAACATGAGAAAGAGAGAGAGAGACAGAGACAGAGACAGAGACAGAGAGACACAGAGAGAGAGGGACAGAGAGAGAGAGAATATGTGCTTTCGGATAACATCTACACAGCTCATTGAACATGGGAAACTCCACCTGGTACCCACACAACCTTCACCCCTACTGACTATTATTTGTGGTACTGGAAAGAAGGAAAGGAGGAAAGAAAGAAAGGAGGAAAGGAGGAAAGAAGGAAAGGAGGAAAGAAAGGAAGAAAGGAAGGAAGGGAGGAAGGAAGGAAGGAAGGAAGGAAGGAAGAAAGAAAGAAAGAAAGAAAGAAAGAAAGAAAGAGAGAGAGAGAGAGAGAGAGAGAGAGAGAGAGAGAAAGAACATTACACTTGTCTGAGGAAAGGCAGGCAGGCCCCCTGAACCTCCTGCACCTCCTGCTGTTTCTTGGACTATACTGGAGGCAGGAATTCTGGGAAGATACATGACCTTAAGGTGATCCACCTCCCTAAGGGACCTGTTGTGTTCAGAGGCCTTGTTTCATTGGTGTTCTCCATCTCCTCTGGCTCTTAAAGCCTTTCTGTCTTCTCTTCCATCGTGAGCTTCTGCCCACTACCAAAGGAGAAAAGTTAACATAAACCCAGCTAAAAATCTTTCGATCTACAAAGATGTGCTTGCACAACAGAGGAACAAAGCTTGAGGGGGCAACCAAACAACATCTGATTGGATTTAAGGCCCCTTCCATGAGATGGAAACCAAGCCCAACACTGCTCAGGTGGGCAGGAACCTGATACTAGATAAACCAGGAACCTAGGAGAAAGAAACATTACTGTCTGCTAGAGCAGTGGTTCTCAGCCTTCCTAATGCTGTGACACTTTAAAACAGTTCCCCATGTTGTGGTGACCCCTAATCATAAAAGTATTTCATATAACATCATAACTGTGTTACGTGTCGTGATGTAAATATCTGGGATACACATGGCATCTGATGTGTCTCTCTCAAAGGGATCATGGCCCACATGTTGAGTACCACATAAAATGACTCCTAGTGACCTTCTGTCTCACTCGTATCTGTGTCTTCTTCAGCCCTCATCAGAGCATCTTCTGCCTACAGTAGATAGGAGCAAATACAGAGACCAGTGCAGTGCACTGTGTACTGTGCTCACCCTTGGAATACTCAGTTCTAAACTAAACTGTACGTCTCCATCAAACCCCTCTCCTCAGGCCTCGGGAACACGATGGAAGAGAAGACAGAAAGGCTTTAAGAGCCAGAGGGGATGAAGAACACCAATGAAACAAGAGCTCTGAACACAACAGGTCCCTTAGGAAGGCGGATCACCTTAAGATCATGTATCTTCCCAGAATTCCTGCCCCCAGTATAGTCCAAGAAACAGCAGGAGGTTCAGGGGGCCTACCTGCCTTTCCTCAGACAAGTATAATGTACCTTTCTTCTTTTCTTTTCTTTTCTTTTTTCTTTTCCTTCCTTCCTTCCTTCCTTCCTTCCTTCCTTCCTTCCTTCCTTC
>CACVCL010029476.1:0-70056 GCA_902729485.2 Mus minutoides | reverse complement strand
AATGTTAAAGAGGTAAAAGTCGTTAAAGAGGAAACACTAAAATCCTTTAAAGAACTACAGGAAAACACAACCAAACGTAATGGAATTGAACAAAACCATCCAGGACCTAAAAAGGGAAATAGAAATAATAAAGAAAACCCAAAGTGAGACAACTTTGGAGATAGAAACACTAGGAAAGAAATCAGGAACCATAGATGTGAGCATCAGCAACCGAATACAAGAGATGGAAGACAGAATCTCAGGTGCAGAAGATTCCATAGAGAATATAGGCACAACAATCAAAGAAAATGCAAAATGCAAAAAGATCCTAACTCAAAACATCCAGGAAATCCAGGACACAATGAGAAGACCAAACCTATGGATAATAGGAGTAGATGAAAAAGAAGATTTTCAAATTAAAGGGCCAGCAAATATCTTCATAAAAATAATAGAAGAAAACTTCCCAAACCGAAAGAAAGAGATGCCCACGAACATACAAGAAGCCTACAGAACTCTAAATACACTGGACCAGAAAATAAATTCCTCCCGACATATTATAATCAGAACAACAAATGCACTAAATAAAGATAGAATATTAAAAGCAGTCAGGGAAAAAGGTCAAGTAACATATAAAGGAAGGCCTATTAGAATTACACCAGACTTCTCACCTGAGACTATGAAAGCCAGAAAATCCTGAACAGATGTTATACAGACCCTAAGAGAACAAAAATGCCAGCCTGGGTTACTATATCCAGCAAAACTCTCAATTAACATAGATGGAGAAATCAAAGTATTCCATGATAAAACCAAATTCACACAATATCTTTCCACGAATCCAGCACTTCAAAGGATCATAAAGGGAAACCACCAAAACAAGGACGGAAAATACACCCTAGAAATAACTAAAAAGTAATACTTCAACAATCCGAAAAGAACACAGCCCCAAGAACAGAATCCCAACTTTAACAACAAAAATAACAGGAAGCAACAACTACTTTTCTTTAATTTCTCTTAACATCAATGGATTCAATTCCCCAATAAAAAGACATAGACTAATAGACTGGCTACACATACAGGAACTAATGTTTTGCTGCTTACAGGAAACGCACCTTAGGGAAAAAGACAGACACTACCTTAGGGTGAAAGGCTGGAAAACAAATTTCCAAGCAAATGGTCCTAAGAAAAAAGCTGGAGTAGCCACTCTAATATCGGATAAAATTGACTTTCAACCCAAAGTTATAAAAAAAAAGACAAGGAGGGGCACTTCATACTCATCAAAGGTAAAATCAACCAAGATGAACTTTCAATTCTGAATATCTATGCTCTGAATACAAGGGCAGCCACATTCATTAAAGAAACTGTAGTAAAACTCAAAGCACACATTGCACCTCACACAATAATAGTGGGAGACTTCAACTCCCCACTCTCACCAATGGACAGATCCTGGAAACAGAAACTAAACAGAGACAGACACATGGACACTAACAGAAGTCATGAAACAAATGGATTTAACAGATATCTACAGATTATTTTATCCTAAAACAAAAGGATATACCTTCTTCTCAGTGCCACATGGTACCTCTTCCAAAATTGACCATATAATTGGTCACAAACAGGCCTCCACAGATACAAAAATATTGAAATTATACCATGCATCCTATCTGACCACCATGGACTAAGGCTGATCTTCAATAAAAACATAAATAATAGAAAGCGAACATTCTCATGGAAACTGAACAACACTCTACTTACTCAATGACTCCTTAGTCAAGGATGAAATAAAGAAATTAAAGACTTTCTAGAATTTAATGAAAATGAAGCCAAAACATAACCAAATGTATGAGACACAATGAAGGCAGTTGTAAGAGGAAAACTCATTGCCCTGAGTGCCTCCAAAAAGAAACTAGAGAGAGCATACACTAGTAACTTGACAGCACACCTAGAAGCTCTAGAACAAAAGGAAGCAAATTCACCCAAGAGGAGGAGACAGCAGGAAATAATCAAACTCAGGGCTGAAATCAACCAAGTAGAAACAAAAAGAACTATTCAAAGAATCAACCAAACCAGGAGCTGGTTCTTTGAGAAAATCAACAAGATAGATAAACCTTTAGCCAGACTCACTAGAGGGCACAGGGACAGTATCCTAATTAACAAAATCAGAAATGAAAAAGGAGACATAACAACGGAACCTGAGGAAATCCAAAACATCATCAGATCCTACTACAAAAGGCTATACTCAACAAAGCTAGAAAACCTGGATGAAATGGACAATTTCCTAGACAGATACCAGGTACCAAAGTTAAGCCAGGATCAGATTAACGATCTAAACAGTCCCATTTCCCCTAAAGAAATAGAAGCAGTCATCAATAGTCTCCCAACCAAAAAAAGCCCATCATCTATATGATGGAACACAGGGCCCACAATGGAGAAGCTAGAGATAGAACCCCAGGAGCTGAAGGGGTCTGCAACCCTAGAAGAGGAACAACGATATGAACTAACCAGAACCCCCAGAACTCGTGTCTCTAGCTCCATATGTAGCAGAAGATGGCCTAGTTGGCCATCATCGGGAGGAGATGCCCCTTGGTATTGCAATCTATTTATATGCACCATACAGAGTAAGGCCAGGACCAAGAAGTGGGAGTGGGTGGGCAGGGGAGCGGGGCGGGAGGAGGGGGGAGGGAACTTTCGGGATAGCATTTGAATTGTAAATTAAGAAAATATCTAATAAAAAATTTGAAAAAAAAAAAAAAAGCCATATGTGCTCTTGTGCCCTGAGTCCACAGGAAACCCAGAGGAGCCTCTAGGGGGAAATCTAATATTGTTATCCTGATTAAAGGATCACAGAAATAAAATTATAGATGACTGTGAGCATCCACTTCTGTATGAGACAGCTATATCAGGGTCCCTTCAGTAAACACTTGCTGTCCTATGCAATAGTGTCTGAGTTTAGTGACTGATTATGGGATGGATCCCCCGATAGGGTAGTCTCTGTATGGTCCATCCTTTCCTCTTAGCTCTAAACTTTGTCTCTGTAACTCCTTTCATGGGTATTTTGTTTCCTATTCAAAGGAGGAATGAAGTATCCACACGCTGGTCTTCCTTCTTGATTTTCTTATGTTTTGCAAATTGTATCTTGGGTATTCTAAGTTTCTGGGCTAATATCCATTTATCAGTGAGAGCATATCCAATGACTTCTTTTGTGATTGGGTTACCTCACTAAGGATTATATTCTCCAGATACATCCATTTGCCCAAGAATTTCATAAATTCATGTTTTTAATAGCAGAATAGTACTCCATTATGTAAATTATGTAAAACCACATTTTCTGTATACATTCCTCTGTTGAGGGACATCTGGGTTCTTTCCAGCTTCTGGCTATTATAAATAAGGCTGCTATTAACATGGTGGAGCATGTGTCCTTATTACCAGTTGGAACATCTTCTGGGTATATGAAGATCCAGCAATGCTGGATCTTCTGGTAGTACTATGTCCAATTTTCTGAGAAAATGCCAGACTGACTTCCAGAGTGGTTGCACAAGCTTGCAATCCCATCAGCAATGGAGGAGTGTTCCTCTTTCTCCACATCCACGCCAGCATCTGCTGTCACCTGAATTTTTAATCTTAGCCATTCTGACTAGTGTGAGGTGGAATCTCAGTGTTGTTTTGATTTGCATTTCCCTGATGATTAAGGATGTTGAACATTTTTCAGATGTTTCTAAGCCATTTGGAGTTCCTCAGTTGAGAATTCTTTGTTTACCTCTGTACCCCATTTTTAATGGGGTTATGTGTTTTTCTGGAGTCCAGCTTCTTTAGCTCTTTGTATATGTTGGTTATGAGTCCCCTATCAGATTTAGGATTGGTAAAAATCCTTTCCCAATCTGTTGGTGGCCTTTGGTCTTGCTGACTGTGTCTTTTGCCTTACAGAAGCTTTGCAATTTTATAAGGTCCCATTTGTCAATTCTTGATCTTACCACACAGGCCATTGCTGTTCTGTGTAGGAATTTTTCCCCTGTTCCCATATATTCGAGGGTTTTCCCCACTTTCTCCTCTATAAATTTCAGTGTCTCTGGTTTTTTGTGGAGGTCTTTGATCCACTTAGACTTAAGCTTTGTACAAGGAGATAAGAATGGATCAATTCGCTTTCTTTTTTTTTTGTTTTTGTTTTTGTTTTTTCTCTCTTTATTAGATATTTTCTTCATTTACATTTCACATGTTATCCAGAAATTTTCCCTTACCCTCCCGCGTCCCCGCCCTGCTCCCCTACCCACCCCCTCCCACATAATGGCCCTGGCATTCCCCTGTTCTGGGGCATATAGAGTCTGTATGACCAAGGGGCCTCTCCTCCCAATGATGGCCAACTAGGCCATCTTCTTCCATATATGCAGCTAGAGACATGAGCGCAGGGGGAACTAGTTAGTTCATGTTATTCTTCCACCTAGAGGGTTGAAGACCCCTTCCGCTCCTTGGGTACTTTCTCTAGCTCCTAATTCGCTTTCTTTTACATGATAACAGCCAGTTGTGCCAGCAGCATTTGTTGAAAATTCTGTCCTTTTTCCACTGGATGGTTTTAGCTCCCTTGTCAAAGATCAAGTGACCATAGGTGTGTGGATTCATTTCTGGGTCTTTAATTCTATTCCATTGATCTATCTGTCTGTTGCTGTACCAGTACCATGCAGTTTTTATCACAATTGCTCTGTAGTACAGCTTAATGTCAGGTATGGTGATTCCCCCGGAGGTTCTTTTATTGTTGAAAATAGTTTTTGCTATCCTAGGTTTTTTATTATTCCAGATGAATTTGCAAATTGCCCTTTCTATCTTAGTGAAGAATTGAGTTGGAATTTTGATGGGGATTGCGTTGAATCTGTAGATTGCTTTTGGTAGGATAGCCATTTTGACTATATTAATCCTGCCAAACCATGAGCGTGAGAGATCTTTCCATCTTCTGGGATCTTCTTCAATTTCTTTCTTCAGAGACTTGAAGTTCTTGTCATACAGATCTTTCACTTTCTTAGTTAGAGTCACACTAAGGTATTTTATAGTATTTGTGACTATTGTGAAGGGTGTTGTATCCCTAATTTCTTTCTCAGCCCTTTTATCCTTTGTATAGAGAAAGCCCATTGATTTGTTTGAGTTAATTTTATATCCAGCTACTGCACTGAAGCTGTTTATCAGGTTTAGGAGTTCTCTGGTGGAATTATTTGACATTTTTAATGTATGATTACTCTTGCTTTCAATAACTCTGAGCTAGACAGTATTATCAGAGAAAAAATTCTAGGTAGTAACTTCAGTACAGAAATTGATGAATTTGATAAAGCTAGGGAAAGAAAACAAAAGACAAAATTATTTGAAAGTCAAAGTTTCTATACTATACAGCACTATGTATCTGTATGAATGAGGCTGTTTTAGTCACTCAGGGGCTAGGACATATTGAATCATTGTATAAAATATTGTAGACAGTACAGACAACCCAGATCATATTCTTTAGACTTTGTTTCCCTTTAAGAATATTGTATGACAACATATTACGAATACATTATGACAAATTTATATGGATTAAGTTAATTATCAAGAGTATCACATTAATAATAAGTCAATGTTTGTCATCAGAACAACAACTAATATTTAAATTGCCAAACTTTCTGTCATGAAAAGTATAGAAGTCCATATGGTCCATGTTTGTAATCCTAGCACTTGTGTGGGAACCAAAGGTTAAATTACCATGGAGTAGAAGCCAGAAAAGTTATGTACACTGAAACCATATCTTAAACCAGCAACAAACTAGAAAAAAGGAAAACATGAAAGTATTAGGATGTTACTCAAAATTTAGAAATTTTGTCTTCAAAAGCTTTTTCTCTTCTTTTGTGCCCTGTTCTTTAGAAGTGTGTGTGTGTGTGTGTGTGTGTGTGTTTTGTACACATGTGGTCAATTGTGAGTGTTTATGTGAATACGTATATAAGCACATCTGTGGGGGCTACAGATAGATGTTGAATGTTTGCCTCTTCTTCCCTAACGTTATTTCAAGACAGGATCTCTTGTTGCACACAGAACCTACTAACATTGCCTGACAGGCTGGCCATACAACCCCTAGTCTGTTTCTGCTTTTCCTTTTTAGTCTCAGTTGCCAGTATGGAGTTTACAGGCACAAATTATCAGCCCTGGTGTGTAAATATGAGTTCTGGTGGTCCAAACTCAGTCCTCCTGCCTGCCCCACAGCATCTTATGCACTTAGCCATCTCTTCAGTCTTGCAAGCCTCTAATTTTAGTCCTTGCTTCATTTATCCAAGCAATTAGGCAAGATTGTTGTTCTACAAATGAGATTGATATTTGTCCTAAAAACAAGTCTCCATATACCTACATTTGGTGACACAACAAAGATTCAGGAGAATAAGTGCTGAAAAAACTCCAATGTTGGATTAAAAAAAGAATTAAATGAAAACTTCTTGATTTTACAACTAATATATTTTAATTTAAATACAACAATAAAAAACAACATGTGAAAGAAAACACAACCTCAATTTTCAGCTGTGTTCCTATATCTTGGTTTAAATTTTTTTCAGGAAATTAATAAACTGTGGAACACAAATACAAATGATTCTAAAGCTATGGGACCCGCTTGCAATTCATCTGTCAGTGACTTCAGCCTTCAGCCAAGGAGTCAGGCTATCTGATCTAAACTAGGTTTCCAGGAACACACTGTAAACAGCATGATCTCTGACTAAAGCTAACAGCAGCACTGACCTATGAGCAAGCATAATTAGAAAACTCCTGGACAGAAGTGTCAGGTCCAGTTAGGACAAGACACACCAATGCTGAGCTAAGCTGAGCTGATAATAACCGAAACTAATGTGAGCAGTATTTACAGATCACTTCTAAATGAGGCAACTCAACAATTCATTTGTTGGAGATTTAAAAAGCAGTTTGTATTTATTCCATATATGTGTATAATATGATCACTATCTACAGACATCATTTGCTTTAAATAATTATTATAGCTATGTGAACTCATATATTAAAAAAAACATATTAAATCTGTAAGATCTTTATCTAGGTTCAGAAAGCAGCAACACCGACAAACTTAATTCTAACTTACACCCATAGTTTGACTGTTATCCCCTTTGACCAATACCTCAGCTATTTAAGCTCACACCTGGATCTTTCTTTTCCAACTTGGCCTGCCCATAAATAAGCTACTCCAATGTCTGCTTCCTTTTACCTATTTCATTTAGTCTCAATGCTCTCATGTATGAATTCAGCCAGAAGACAGAGCATTAAGATTCATGGAATACTACAGATAAATGGCACAGTCTATGAAATCAAGCCCAAGAACCTTTCTTCCACATTTGAACATTTGGTTCACAAGATGGACAGTGAAGATACAGAATTACTCCCCATGAGATGTGCATTGACAGACGAAAAGACAGCACAGCAAATGAAACTGCAGAAGAATGAGAACCCCACTCTGATGCAAAGCCACTATGAGGGATGGTGGACCCACAGGCGTTTTCTTGACTTGACATTGGTTGTTTGAGCAAATTCATTATCTGAATAGTAACTTGTCACATATGTTACTGGAAGCACTCATCATTGTCAAAACAATAAATGAGATTTTTCTTACACTGGATGTTCAGGTAGTTTTACTTGGAATTGGGAATGTGGAATGCAGGAAACCCAAGCAAGATGAGTACCATACATAATGTCTTAAGAGATATTTGCTATTGGAAGGGGACCAAACTTAATTATCATATTCAAAATGATACTGCACATATTTTTGGGAAACATGATTTTGGTATAAAAACAATAATGGCTTATCCTATATTGGATCTGTTTGTGAACCATCTCATAATGGTGGAGTTAATCATCTGGAAGGATCTGATCTTCATTGTTTTGGATGTCTTACAACACATGAATGGGTCACAATTTGGGTATGCAGAATGATGGAGGGTTGTGTGTATGTGGACATTATGTGTGGATAATGGCTCCAGGAGCCATTGCCACCAACAAATTCAGTAACTGCAGTTATGCTGCACATTGGAGAATCTTTGCTCCTATAAACTGCATGCATTAAAAAAAGAAGACAAATGGCGGGATCAAAAGTAAGTTCTTGGCCAGGCGTGGTGGTGCACACCTTTAATCCCAGCACTTGGGAGGCAGAGGCAGGCGGATTTCTAAGTTCGGGGCCAGCCTGGTCTACAAAATGAGTTCCAGGACAGCCAGGGCTACACAGAGAAACCTTGTCTCAAAAAAAAAAAAGTAAGTTCTGTAGGCATGGTGTGGTTGACAATGGAGAGAAGTATGATTATGGGACCTGGCATAGGTGCAGCAGATCCAGGTCCATGCTGCATGCACAGCTGAACCCTCAAAAGTGAGGCTGCCTGTGCTGTGCTGTGAGGTTTGGGGCATACATTGTCAGATCATGCCAGCAGGCACAGTGTGTAGTAGAGAAAAGGACAGTGAATGGGACCTTCTAGAATGGTGCAATGAATAAGTATATGAGTGTCTTAATGGTATTTATTTGCTTAATGGGAGCCCCTGTAAAAAAGAAAAGAGATTTAGTAACCAAGATGAACAGTATAAGCAAGTTTTTGGCAAAGAAGCCAGTAGTACAGCTCAAAGATGCTACATGGAAAACCAACACCCAAGGTGACCGTTTTGGCAACTGTGGTATGATCAGAAATGCATACTTAAGATGTCGTGACTCAGACATCCTCTGTGGCAGAGTTCAGTGTGAGAACATAAGAGGCATTCCATTTTTGAGGGAGCATTCCACTGTACACTGGACTCACCTCAATGGTGTCACCTGTTGGGAGACTGACTTCCATTTTGGGATGACAATCCCTGACATTAGTTTAGTGAAAGATGGCACAGACTGTGGTCCAGAGCGTGTGTGTATTAATAAGAAGTGTGTCAGTAAATCAATTTGGACAAGTCCATGTTTACCCAAGACATGCAACATGAAAGGTGTGTGCAACAATTTACACCACTGCCACTGCAACCTTGGGTGGGACCCACCACATTGCCTGTGCTTTTGAGCGTTGTTGCATACATTGCCGGCTCGTGTCAGCAGGCACAGTGTATAGTAGAGAAAAGTACAGCAAATATGACCTTCCAGAATGGTGAAATGAACATGTATATGAATGTTCTAATGATATTTATTTGCTTAATGGGAGGCTTTGGAGGGAGTGGTTTTGGGGGGAGTATTGACAGTGACCCTCCTCCTGAGGAAGAAGAGGAACCCAAGGAAAATAACAACATGGAACTGATAATTCTGATTTTTTACAATTTCTTTCTGTTACCATGACTTTTGACTAGGTATGTAACAGCACCTATGAGAGAGTAACCCAGTGTTTCCACTTCAGAAGAGGAAAAAGACTACGATGATATTGCACAACCAGCAACAGCCCCTAATTTCCAAAGTATATCCAAATCTTCATAAATTTCCCATGTCTAGCCATGTATCATCTTAGCTCATGAAGGACTGCACTTTTAAGTATTTACTGGAACAAAGCAGTAGAGATAGAACTACATAAATAGAAATGGGAAGCATGGAGACCAATCTTAGCTGAGCAGAGAAAGCTCAGCCTGCCTTTGCTCAGCAGAGGCTCCTTGGTGTTCCATGGGGTTTAAGGATGGGTGTTAGGTACAGTCAGGCTGAGGATCTCTGCTGAGAGGGAGAACCCAGGTCTCTTGCTCTGACACAGCACCAAACTCAAGAGCAAGGTATTGCTAGTTGTCATGGTGATTATCATAACCATCCTGTATCATCATCCCCAAGTAATTTGATGAATCTGAGTCATTCATGGGGTCTACATGAACAACTGAGATTTCTAAATTCCATAGCTTTATGAACCATATTGCATATCAACATGAGGGAGGCTTGTCTCAAGTAAGTACAGTGTCTGTGTTAGGATTCTTCAGTGATTTTGAACTTGAGTTTGGAAGAAGGTAGAGTAGACTGAGCCCCTCTAGATTGTAGAGATTAATCCTTACAGATCTCCTGTAAGGTCTGTAAGCCTGACATAGAGTCATCCAGTCTCCGAGTGAGAGTCTGGAAGATGACGTATGAAGAGTGCAACAGAAGACTGATGGACAGCTGCTCCAAGATGGACTAATTCTGACCTTTATCATCCATGACTGTGTTGGGTGATCATCTCTTTCCTGTGTTTTTCTAATACAGAGTAACACTCTGGTGTATCTACCTGGAGCGCAATTGGCTGTATTTACACATCTACCTAACACAGATTGACATTTATATCCTTATTATGGCTTGAATATCCCCACTAAATTAATTTTATTTCCTTTCACAGTGTAGTAGTAATTAATAGGAACTAGAAAGGAATTTTGAAGCATGGTGATCTTATGCGTTAAGACTCTCCCCAAGTAGTAACCAAGCTCAACCCTGCTTAGTTTCAACATCAAAAGGCATCTATTCTATTCACAATTCTTCTAATGAAGTGAATTGAGTTTATTATCACATACTATGACTGGGTGGAAATGAGCGGTGTCCCCACAACTGGTTTTTGTTTGTTTGTTTGTTTGCTTGTTGTTTTTTACATATGACTGATAAGGACAATACTCAGACATGTACATTTTTAGGGGAAACACTTTAATGATTCACCTTGCTAGCTTCAAACGATAAAAATTTTTATGACATCACATGCATGTGAAACCTATTACTCTCCCTTGTCCTCATCTCTCAGTTTGTACATCCTCATATCACCTAATAGCGTCACATCTCCCTTTCAGTTTTCATATCATATATTATGTATTTAAATAATAACATAAACTGTATTCCTATAAAGAATTTTATCATTATATTGACTTACCTTGGTTTAATATAGATCACTTTCAGTAATACAGCCATTTCACAATTATTTATTTGGTTATCCATTTGTAATAATACCTTTGTTGGATAGTTAGTTGTCTACTTCTAAGCTCTGAAATGTATCATCCCCTGAATGCTTGCCTGTTAAGGTTTCTGATAAAAGAGATGAGGCTATTCTGATGTGTTTCTCTTACAATGATTTAATATTGTTTCTTTGATTTATATGCTTGCATTCTTAACTATACTATGTTGTGGAGTGGAGGTTCTTTGCTGAAATGTCTATTTGGGCTTTGAATGCTTGTTGGGCTTAGACGTCCATTCTTCCCCACTATATTAGCAAACTTTTCTGCTCTAATTTCATTGAATACATTTCCTTTGCCTTCAGAATTTATCTCTGCCCCTTTCTCCCCCACAGATTTTCTGATTGGGCATCATGATCATGTTCCCAGGTTCTTAGCATTGTAGTCATATTCTTTATGGGTGTCTGAATGTATTAGTCAATCAACCTTGCTCGTCTTTCAGACTCAGTTCTTCCCTTGGCTTGCTTTCATCTGTTGTTGACGTTTGTGTGCTGCCTGTGTGTGTTCTCGCTTGGTTTGCTGTATTTTTAATTTCCATGTTTAAATATCATTTTTCAAAGCCACGAGGGTGGAGGGTTTCTCACCCATGCTGCTGACTTTGTCACCTACACTTCACTTCCTCTTCATCCATGCTGCTGAGTTTCTCCACCAGGACTTGAATGGATATCATTACTTCATTCTGTGATAACAAGTAAAAGTGCTCTTTGAAATCATTTTTTACAAGCTAATTATGGAAATCTTCACCTGCCATTTTACTAATTTCACCACCTGAATTCACTTAAGACATTGTGATGTTTTGGAATTGTTAAAAGAAATGAGGAAGAGAAAGAGATTAATAAAATAAGACAAAATATAAAGGGAAGAATAAAAAGTAAAAACTTAAGGGGCTGTTTTTTTTTTATGAAGTCACCATACTACTAAAATTATAATCCAAAGAGAAATGGAGAAACACAAGGGAAAGACAACAGAGAGGCGATAGAACTGCTGGCTTCTGGACCTCTGAAACTAGAATATGTCTGGTGAGTGTGGTGCAGTTCAGCTTGGAGACACTTATCTTCCCTTTGACTTACATTGGTACAGAGTCTGTACTGAACAATCTTAAACTCTCAGACAGAAGTCTCCTCCTGTAGTAACTTCCCTCCTGTATATAACAGGAGCTTTACTGATCATGCTACAGCTCTAGCATCTGCGGACTTAGCATATTTTGCAATGTTAACACCCCAGTTCATATGTCCTGAAGTGACTATGTTCTAGACAGGGTGTATCTCTCAAGTACCCTGGGGAGGGAATGAGGACTCCATCACTGAGAGAGGAAGACAAGTCTGTATCCATTTAGAATCTGGTCAACAGTAAACACCCTGCTGGATGGAACAGGCTGAGAGTTTAAATGCCTCTCCTCTAACAGTCCCACTCTTTTTGACCAAGAATTCAAACACATATCTAGATATGGGGGTCATATCTATTAAAACTACTATACCTTTTTTAAAGATTTATTTTATTTATTATATGTAAGTACACTGTAGCTGTCTTCAGACACTCCAGAAGAGGGCACCAGATCTCGTTACGGATGGTTGTGAGCCACCATGTGGATGCTGGGATTTGAACTTATCACCTTCGGAAGAGCAGTCGGGTGCTCTTCCCCGCTGAGCCATCTCACCAGCCCCTACTATACCTTTATAATCTCACCTTTTCATTAGTTAATTTACTTTATATGCCAGTCACAGCTTCTCCATGCTACTCTTCTCCAAGTTCCACCCCTCACACCTCCATCCCCGCATCCCCACCTCCCTTATTCTTTGGAGAAGGGTAGGACTTCTATAGTTATCCACCAGATCTGTCCTATCAAGTTTCAGTAAGACTAGGTGAATCTTTTCCTATTAATGATAAACAAGGCAGCCCAGGTAGGGGAAAGGGATCCAAAGGCAGGCAACAGAGTCAGAGACAGTCCCTGCTCCTGCTGTTAGGGGTCCCACATGTTGCACATCTGTTACATATGTGTAGGGAGCCTACGTCTGTCCCATGCATGCACTTCGGTTGGTAATTCAGTTTCTGTGAGCTGCTATGTACCCAGGTTAGTTGGTTCTGTAGGTTTTCTTATGGTGTCCTTGACCCTTCTGGCTCCTTCAATCCTTCCTCCCCTTCTTCCACAAGATTCCACCAGCTTTGCCAATTGTTTGGCTGTGAGTCTCTGCATCTCCTTCCATCAGCTCCTGGGTGAAACCTCTCAGATGACAGTTATGCTAGGCTTCTGTCTGCAAGCATAATAAAATATCATTAATAGGGTCAGGGATTAGTTCTTGGCCATGGGATAGGTCTCAAGTTGGACCATCAGTGGTTGGCCATTCCTTAAATCTCTTGTCCATCTTTATTCCTGCACACCTTATAGGAAGGACAAATTTGAGTCAAAGGATTTGTAGATGAGTTATTGTCCCTCTCCTTCTACCGGCAATCCTGCCTGGCTACAGGAGGTCACTATATCAGGCTCCCTGTCCTCTTCTGCTAGGAGTTTTAACTAGGATCATGCTTGTATTCTCTTAGGAGCCTTCCCTGTCCCAGATCTCTTGCCTGTCCCAGAGATGTCCCCACTTGATTCCCTTCTGTCTCCCAGCCCTCTCACCTCCATACCCTGTTCCCCTCCCCATCTCTTCTCCCACCCAGTCCCCCCCAACCCCGTCCACTTCCAATATCTATTTTATTTCCCCTTGAGATTGAAAATTCTCTTTTGAGCCATCCTTGTTACTTAGCTTTTCGGGGTCTGTAGATTGTACTATGGTTATGCTGTACTTTGTGACTTATATTCACTTATAAATGAGTACAACCCATGTTTGTCTTAATGGGTCTGGCTTACTTCACTCAGGATGATCTTCTCCAGTTTCATCCATTTGCCTGAAACTTCATGGTGTCTTTTTTTTTTAATTAATCATTCCATTCATTTACATCTCAAATGATATCCCACTTCCCAGCTACCCCTCCACCAACTCTCCATCCCACATCTGCCCTCCCCTTTGTCTGTATAAGGGTGCTCCCCCATCCACTTACAATCTCCTGCCCCACCACTCCAGCATTCCCCCTATGCTGGAGCATCAAACCTCCCTGGGACCAAGGTCCTCCTCTCCCATTGCTGTCAGGCAAAGCCATCCTCTGCTACATATATATCTGTGAGAGAGTTCATTGTTTTTTTTATAGCTGAGTAGTATTCCACTGTGTAAATGTACCACATTTTCTTTATCTGTTCTTCAATTGAGACCCACAATTGGGTTGTTTGAAGTTCCTGGATATTACAAATAAAGCAGCTATGAATATAGTTGAGCAGATGTCCTTGTGGTATAGTGGAGCATCTTTTGGGTATATGCCAAGGAGTGGTATGAAGTAGAACTATTCCTAATTTTCTGAGAAACCACCATTTTGATTTCAAAGTGGCTGGAAAAGTTTGCACTCCCACCAGCAATGGAAGAGTGCTCCCCTTTGCTCTACATTCTCACTAGCATGAGCTGGGCTTGAGATGTTTGTTTGTTTGTTTGTTTGTTTGTTGTATTTTGTTTTGTTTTTGTTATTTTTATCTTAGCCATTCTTATGGATGTAAGATAGAATCTAAGAGTCATTTTGATTTGCAATTCCCTGATGACTAACAATGCTGAACATTTCTTTATAAATGCTTCCCAGATACTAGAGATTCTACTGTTGAGAATTCTCTATTTAGATCTATGTGCCATTTTTAAATGGGTTATTTGGTTTGTTGGTGTCTAATTCCTTTCTTTCTTTCTTTCTTTCTTTCTTTCTTTCTTTCTTTCTTTCTTTCTTTCTTTCCTTCCTTCCTTCCTTCCTTCCTTCCTTCCTTCTTTCTTTCTTTCTTTCTTTCTTTCTTTCTTTCTTTCTTTCTTTCTTTCTTTCTTTCTTTTTAGACAGGCTTTCTCTGTATAGTCTTGGCTGTCCTGGAACTCACTCTGTAGACCAGGCTGGCCTTGAACTCAGAAATTCACCTGCCTCTGCCTCCCAAGTGCTGGGATTAAAGGCGTGCACCACCACTCCCAGCTTGGTGTCTAATTTCTTAAGTTCTTCATTTATTTTGTCTATCAGCCATCTCTCAGATGTAGGGTTAGTGAAGATCTTTTCTCATTCTGTAGGCTGCCATTTTGTTCTATTGACAGTGTCCTTTACCTTCCAAAGTTTTTCAGTTTCATGAGGTCCCATTTATTTATTTTTTTTATGTTAGTACCTGAACTGTTGGTGTTCTGTTCAGGAAGTTTTCTCCTGTGTCAATGCTTTCAAGGTTACTTCCCACTATTTCTTCTATTAGATTTAGTGTGTCTGGTTTTATGTTGAGATCATTGACCCGTGTGGACTTGAGTTTTATGCAGGGTGATAAATCTGGATCTATTTGCTTTCTTCTACATGCAGGCATCCAGTTAGATCCGCATCGTTTGTTGCTTTCCTTTTCCCATTGCATTGTTTTGGCTTCTTTTTTCTAAAAAAAAAAAAAAAAAGCGGCTGCCAGGGATCCCTCCCATAATCAGCCACCAAAATAAGCACTATAGCATATGCCAGCAAGATAATGCTGAAAGGGACCTGATATAGCTGTCTTGTGGGAGGCTATACCAGTGCCTGGTGAACACAGAAGTGGATGCTCACAGTCAGCTATTAGTTGGAACACAGGACTCCCAAGGAAGGAGCTAGAGAAAGTACCCAAGGAGCGGAAGGAGTCTACAACCCTCTAGGTGGAAGAATAACATGAACTAACTAGTTCCCCCTGCTCTCATGTCTCTAGCTGCATATATGGAAGAAGATGGCCTAGTTGGCCATCATTGGGAGGAGAGGCCCCTTGGTCATACAGACTCTATATGCCCCAGTACCGGGGAACGCCAGGGCCATTACGTGGGAGGGGGTGGGTGGGGAGCAGGGCGGGGATGCGGGAGGGTAAGGGAAAATTTCTGGATAACATGTGAAATGTAAATGAAGAAAATATCTAATAAAGAGAAAAAAATGAAAAAAAAATCAAGTGTCCATAAGTTTGTGGGTTTGTTTCTAGGTCTTTGATTTGATTCCATTGATCAACCTGTCTGCTTTTTATCCTAATACCATGCGGTCGGTATTTCTATTGCTCTGTAGTACATCTTGAATCAGGGATTTTGTGATACTTCCAGAAGTTCCTTTATTGTACAGGATTGTTTTTGCTATTCTGAGTTTTTTTATTTTTTTCATATGCAGTTGAGTATTGTTATTTCAAGGTTGGTAAAGAATTGTGTTAGAATTTTTATGGGAATTGCAATGAATCTGTAGATTGCATTTGGTAAGGTAGCCATTTTTAGTACGTTAATTCTAGTAATCCATGAAAATGGGAGATCTTTCCATCTTCTGATATCATCTTCAATTTTTTTCTTCAAAGGCTTGAAGTTTTTGTCCTATAGTCTTTTACTTGCTTGGTTAGAGCTATACCAAGATATTTTATATATTTTGTGGCTATCATGAAGGGTATTGTTTCCCTAATTTCTTTCTCAGCTCGTTTATCATATGTAAAAAACAGCTACTCATTATTTTCAGCTAATTTTGTGTCTAGATATTCTGCTGGATGTTTTTATCAGCTGCCAGAATTTTCTGGTAAAATTCTGTGAGTCACTTAGGTATACTATAGTATGATCTATAAGTAACAATACTTTAACTAGTTCCTTTCCAATTTGTATCCCCTGATTTCCTTTAGTTTCCTTATTGCTCTAGCTAAAATTTCAAGTACTGTATTGAATAGATACAGTCCCTGATTTTAGTGGAAATGTTGTAAGTTTCCCTCCATTTAATTTGACTTGGCTTACTGGCTTGCCATATATTTCCTTTATTATGTTTAGGTCTGTGCCTTGAATCCCCAATCTCTCCAAAACTTTTATAACACAGTATTGGATTTTGCCAAAGGATTTTCCAGCATCTAGTGAGATGATCATGTCCTTTTTTTTTCAGTTTGTTTATATGAATTTTCATATGTTGAACCATCCCTGCATCCCTGGGGTGAAGCCTACTTAATCATGGTGGATGATATTTTTGATATATTCTTAGATTTTTTTTGTGGTTATTTGCTGAGTATTTTTGCATCAATGTTTACAAGGGATAACTTTAAATTTTTATCATCATATACTGTATACTCTAAAACAGAGTTGAATCAAATATATAGTATATTGTTGCAAATATAACCTTAAATTTTGATCATCATAGAGTAATATATACCAATCCAAAATATTTGAGCTTTGTTGTTTATTCCTTAGTCTAAAGGGAGATGCAATAGTAAATAGAGAGCTCATTATGACTAAGAAATATTACAAATGATGCCTTATACCATGTGGTCATCTTAAAATGGTGAAGTCATATGGTATTCTCTCTTTGACCTCAGTAAAGATGGTTGCCAGCCATGCCATGTGACTGCTTAAATCCTGATGAAGTCACCCAACCCCCTGTCTCTGTCTCTGTCTCTCTCTCTCTGTCTCTCTGTCTCTCTGTCTCTCTCTCTGTATGTGTGTGTATTGTTTCTATATATCACATATATAAGAGTTGAATCCAAGTTACACACACACATATATATCCTAGACATGAGTTGGATCACATATATACTCATGTATAGATTTTAAATTATGAGCCCCGTTGTTATAAGTTTAAAAGCCAATCTTCTTTTATAATTTTTATAGATTTTTAAGTCATACTTAAAATATAATATAATTACAAATCCTGAGATAAGAGTTTACTGCACAATCTTAAGATTCTTTTGGGGGGAGAGGGGGGAGAGCAGAGCACAGAGAAATTATAGGGTGGGAAGTAGAACCTTATACGTAAAAAACTTTTGAAAGTGTAGAACAGGGCAAGTTTAGATATAAGATAGTTGGGGGAATCATGTGTTCGTACCCTATCAGTTGTTACCATTTGTGAGAATTTGGAAATCAAGTTCGCCAATTTTTTGGCCAGTGATCTGTACTGAGGCCAAGCTGTTATAATAAAATCCTCATCCGTGGAGGAAGAAAGAGAGTCTCAAAGCGAGGAGAGGCAGGCACTGGAGCTTTGGGACTGCAGCCTGGAGCAAGAGATGGCCAGTAGGGAGTAGGAAAGGAGAGAGATGCCCATGCTGGTGCCGAAGACTTCAGAAGTCAGAGAAGCACATAGGTGCTCAACAAGAGAGCACAGCAGGCCAGAGGGAAGCAACATCTGAAGAACTGAACTCTAGAATTTGGAAGCAAATTCACAAACAAATGCTCTCTACGTACCTTAGGGGGTTAGATCAGCACCAGTGTTGGGATTTAGCCTCAGATTGAATGCAGCACTTTGGTGAGTCTGGTCCAAGGTATGCCACAAAGATCTCGTGTGCAACTGAGCACACACAAGAGATTTCTTGGGGAAGTGAAAGGCTGTCTAGGAGTGGGGACATCAGAAAGAGACAGGAAGGTAGACAGAGTAAGAGAGCAAGACACAATGTCTGAGGGAGAGATCTGTGAGGGTGGGGACCTTCTAAAGGGATGGCGACTATGATGACGTAGCTTCTGGTGCTGAGGCCTGGAGGGCAAACTGATTTCCAACACGAATGACCTCTAGCAACAGATCTCAGAGAAAGGGAGAGCAACAAACAGAAAATCACTTCTCCTCTGCTGACCCATCGCCATGAAAGATTCCATGCCTCTCAGAAACTCCCAACTGGAATTCCAGCCTTACAAGAACTCAGACTCATCCTAGGATTAAATGTCAATCTCTTTTCACCTGAGCCACCTGGTTTATATTTTAGATGGCATTTGCTACTCCTTCCTGTTGAGAGGCTACATGGAATGAGCTGTGTTCTGATTGGTCCCTTTGCTGTACTTTCTCTTTTTTTGTTTTTGTTTTTGTTTTTGTTTTTGGAGACAGGGTTTCTCTGTTTAGCCCTGGCTGTCCTGGAACTCACTCTGTAGACGAGGCTGTCCTCCAACTCAGAAATTCTCCTGCCTCTGCCTCCCAAGTCCTGGGATTAAAGGCGAGCGCCACCACGCCCGGCTTGCTGTACTTTCAGTTGTCTTTCACTGATCTTTTAAAGACCTATTTATTTATTAAATATAAGTACACTGTAGCTGTCTTCAGACTCACCAGAAGAGAGCATCAGATCTCATTTCAGATGGTTGTAAGCCACCATGTGGTTGCTGGGATTTGAAATCAGGACCTATAGAAGAGCAATCATTGCTCTCAACTGCTGAGCCATGTCTCTAGTCCTGATCTTGTGATTCTTAGTTTTATCTCTCCCTCCCGCTGCGCCTCCTTCCCTCCTTTCCTTTTATCCCTCCCTCCCTTCCTCCTTCCTTCTCTGGAATAGAGTCTCTTTGTTAACTTGATCCTTCTCCCTCTCTGACTCACAAGGATACAGTTTCTAATCAACCACCTTGCACTGGAAGTCACCATCATCCTCTTTTATTCCAACAGGGTCAGGGTTAGTTTTGCTGGTTATTTCTTTTTTCTTTTCTTTTTTTCTTTTGTGTGTGTGTGTGTGTGTGTGTTATAGCTTGTTTCTTTTTTTCATTTTTATTAGATATCTTCTTCATTTACATTTCAAATGTTATCCCGAAAGTCCCCTAAACCCTCTCCTATCCCCCGCCCTGCTCCCCTAACCACCCACTCCCACATCTTGACCCTGGTGTTCCCCTGCATATAAAGTTTGCATGACCAAGGGGCCTCTCTTCCCAATGATGGCCAACTGGGCCATCTTCTGCTACATATGCAGCTAGAGACATGAGCTCTGGGGGTACTAGTTAGTTCATATTGTTCTTCCACCTATAGGGTTGGAGACCCCTTCAGCTTCTTGGGTACTTTCTCTAGCTCCTCCCTTGGGAACCCTGTGTTCCAACTAATAGCTGACTGTGAGCATCCACTTCTGTTTGCCAGGCACTGGTATAGCCTCCCACGAGACAGCTATATCAAGGCCCTTTCAGCAATATCTTGCTGGCCTATGCAATAGTGTCTGTGTTTGGTGGCTGATTGTGGGATGGATCCCCAGCTGCAGCAGTCACTGGTTGGTCCATCCTTTTGTTTCAGCTCTACTCTTGATCTCTGTAACTCCTTCAATGTGTGCTTTGTTTTTAATTCTAGGAAGGGGTGAAGTGTCCACACTTTGATCTTCATTCTTCTTAAGTTTCATGTGTTTAGCAAATTGTATCTTGGGTAGTCTATGTTTCTGGGCTAATATCCACTTATCAGTGAGTACATGTTATTTGAGTTCTTTTGTGATTGGGTTACCTCACTCAAAAGATACTGTCAATAAGACAAAAGGGCCACCAACAGAGTGGGAAAGGATCTTTACCAATCCTAAATCAGATAGAGGACTGATATCCAATATATATAAAGAATTCAAGAAGGTGGACACCAGAAAATCCAACAACCCCATTAAAAAGAGGGGCACAGAGCTAAACAAAGAATTCTCAACTGAGGAATACGGAATGGCTGAGAAGTGCCTGAAAAAATGTTCAACATCCCTAATCATCAGGGAAATGCAAATCAAAACAACCCTGAGATTCCACCTCACACCAGTAAGAATGGCTAAGATCAAAAATTCAGGGGACAGCAGATGCTGGTGTGGATATGGACAAAGACGAACACTCCTCCATTGTTGGTGGGACTGCAAGCTTGTTCAACCACTCTGGAAATCAGTCTGGAGGTTCCTCAGAAAATTGGACATAGTACTACCGGAAGATCCTGCAATGCCTCTCCTGGGCATATATCCAGAACATGTTCCATCTGGTAATAAGGACACATGGTCCACTTTCTTCATAGCAGCCTTATTCATAATAGCCAGAAGCTGGAAAGAACCCAGATATCCCTCCACAGAAGAATGGATACAGAAAATGTGGTACATTTACACAATGGAGCACTACTCAGCTATTAGAAACAATGAATTTATGCTGCTTATTTCTATTAGGTCTCAAACCCAGGACCAAGGGCCAACTGAAGTGCCTATTAACACATCCAAGCAGATGCTGGCTACCAATCAACCTACACCAGGCCCTACACTGATTTCTCTAGCAAGAGCTAGATTTTCCTTTCCCCAGCTTCTGTGGTTCCTTTATATCACAGCCACTTAGCTACACAGTCCTTTTTTAAAATTTTCTTTTATTCTTTTGCCTCTTTGTCTCATGGACTCTAGGCTTCTGGCCCTCCCCCTCTCCCCCTGTCTCCTCTCCCTTCTCCCCTCTCCCCTTTCCTCATGTGGTACTGCTCGGCGTACCAGCTGTGTTCAGTCTGGACTCTCCCAGATACCTCTGCCTCAAACCCTTAAGAGCATTAATGTCCTCCATTTGTTTATTTTATTTTCATTCAATTTCCCCCTTTTGGCTTAATGGATCAACTGTGGCTGCTTCTGTGTGTCAGGTCCAAAGGGTACCCCCATTTTCCCTCAAAAGGGCAAAACCACTGCTTTGGTCCAAAGTTGAGTCTAGGCTCAGCTCAAGCTGGACTATAGAAGGGTTTGGGCAGTTGGATGCAAGCAAGCCTCCAAAGTATCATTTCCCTGCTTCCGACAGAATAGACACGTAGCTCTCTATTGACATATACCTGTAGCATTTCATAGCACAGCAAAGCCCATGTTGACCTCCAGGATTCTTCATCTGCTACTCATATAGACTTTTTATACATCTCAAAGCCCAGACTAGTATCCTGGACCTTCTTATCTCCTCCTTTATCCTAAACTCACTCCAGTTCACGGCTTCCCTCCCTGCAACTACTCATCTTCTTACAACCTGTGGGATGATTCCACAAGATTGAACATCAGCACTGCTGGTAGGCTGCACTAATTCACAACCCCCACCCACCCACACACTAATTCACAAGCCCTACCACTGTCAGCACTCTGTGTGTGTACTGACAGCTCTGAGTTTCTGTCTAGAAGACTGTACTTGAGGGAGACTTCCCTGTGTTAGGTCCCAGCCCTTATTCCAGCCTGGCCTGGTCTGCCTTCAATCTCAGTGTTCTGAGAGGGGTCTCCAATTCTTCACTCCATTTTGAAAATGCTTTGCCAAGGACCCATTTATTCTGGTTTGTGTAATTTGTCAGTGTGTCGATAGTTGTTCATGATGGACTGCCAGGTCTCAAACTCAGGACAAAGGGATAACTGAGGTGTCTATGAACACACAAAAGTGGACCTGTTCTCCAGGTTCTCCCAGCATCTCTCAGTACCTGCTAGAGTCATCCCGGCTGGTATACCGCCCTCCTGTCCCCTCCCTTGAACTCTCCAGTCCAGGGATTGGGATAGTCCCCTTTCCTCAACCTCACAGATTCCTACATAACTTCAGCCATTTGGCTGTGCCTCTTAGTCTCCTAGGTCACTTCTGGACTCTTGGTTCTCTCTCTCTCTCTCTCTCTCTCTCTCTCTCTCTCTCTCTCTCTCTCTCCTACTCCTCCACCCCCTCGCATGCCCTGGTTCAGTCTGGTCTTTTCCAGGTGCCTCTGGCTATGCTCTCCCTATTTAAATAAAACTCTTCTTAACCTATACCAAGGGACACCATGTCCTCATTTTCTTTTTCACTCACCCATGGTCCTTTTGCGTTTATTTTTAATTTGTTTACAAAGTAGGAGGTTTCCTCTTGGCATTTTCATGTGTATTTAGTTTTGGCTAGCTGTAATCCTATCTCAAACATACTTTTGCCATCTCCCACCCTTCCTCTCTCATCCCTGATATCCAATACCATCCACTTCCATGTCCTATGTATTCTATTACTTTCATTTATTTTCCTTAGAGTCTTTTTATATACCCTTTACTGGGGCCCTTTCTAGTTTCCTGGTTGCTTCACACTCAATTCTACATAAACACTGATGACAATGAGAAGCTAAGATCTGCAGATGAGTGAAAGAGCATACTGTCTTGTCCTGTGGAGCCTCAATTATCTCACTTCATATCTTTTACAGTTCCATCCATTTTCTGGATAATTTCATAATTTCCTTTTTCTTTGTTATTGGATAAAATTCCATTTTGTAAATATACCACATTAGCATTATCGATTTGTTCTTTGACCTATAGACTGATTCAGTTTCTTTACTATTAAGACTAGTGCAGCAGCCAATCAGTAGTGATGCATTTCTGAGTTCAAGGTCAGCCGGGTCTATAGAGAGAGTTTCAGGACATCCATGGATTCATAGAGAAATCCTGCCTTGAAAACAAACAAACACCAAACAAACAAACAAACAAATAAGAATAGAGTAGCAATAAACATGGGTACCAAGTATCTCTGTAGTAGGATATAGACTTATTTTGGTAGATAACCAAGAACAGAATAGCTAGATGCCAGGGGCCAGTCCCACAGGGGTCTCTTCCTCCGAGACCAGAAATTGAAGTTGCTGGCATTTAGCACCTCATCCTAAAACCGCAGGAGATAAGTAAAGGATTAATTGCTAGAGCCTTTTCCCTTTCGTCCAAATGCCTCTTGCTTGTCAGGCAAGGGGAAGTTTGGAGCAATAAACTTCTATTGAACCAGGAGAAGAGAATGCTCATAGAAGAAAAAACTTTTACCTAAGCAAATATGCATAAACACACATAAATTCATATACAGACAAACATGTGCATTTAGCCATTTCCACTCAAACCTGTTGGTCCCAGCTTGCATACATTCTTATAGTTACAATTTTACACACACACATCCATACTTACTTATGCATTTGGATCAAAAGACCAAGCACCAGTGCAGAAAGAACTCACTCATTCTGGGTGAAAAATGAGCTCCAATCTTTACTGCATGGAGAAAGAAAAAGCTTCTACTCTTTTAATGATAAGTTTGTAAGAAGAAAGCTTTGTTCCTTTAATAAGACTAAGCCTGCCTTGTTATTAAGAAAGGACCAGTTCTGACCCATGGTGAGGAGAAGTCTGCCTGCTCCCTCTGCTCTCATTCTGCACATTGTTCTCTTAGTTTTTGAAGTTAGCTATAGTTTCTAAATTATTCCACTCTACATTCTCCTTCTAATCTTGTTCTCTTCTCCTGCTCTGTTGTCATAATAATGCCCTTACTCTCAATGCCTTTCCTCCCAATGCTATGTCTTTACTTCTAAAATCTTCTTGAGTTCAGTTCTGTCTAAAAAGTTCTCCTCAACTCAGTTCTGTTTCTTCTTTTTGTCCTCAGGACTTATACATCTTTCAGAATACATGATCACAAAGCAAAAAGTTCACCACAAGTTTACACATAAATTCAAATCATAAATTGAAATAGAGATTTACAACAGAGAACATATCCATTAGGAGTAATTATCTGGCTAAATATTAATTCATCATCTGTCACACAACTCCACAGGTTCATGAAGAGTTAAAAACCATAACTAAGTTATTCGTGAAGCTTTGTATAGATAAACCTAGTAAACATTTTATCATCTGTCCTAGCACCTATAATAAATCGCAGTTCCCTTTTTTATGACTTTTGGTTAATGTTTTTACAATGTTTTAGAATGTGCTCTGAGTAGTAGAAGCAATTAACTGGTGACACTTGGAGACTGGCAGAGTTCTCATTGCAGTTTTCACTATCAGAAAGGACCTATTAGCGATCCCACTATAGAAGAGCTTAATAAATACTGATATAATTTCAGGAATTATTATAGGATCATCACTGAGAATTAAAAAGCCATCTATTTGTCTATATGGCATCACTACAAGACATTACATCTTCGTAGGTTTGCAGAGATCTGCTCAAAAGGAAGGGCTAATACCTAGTGATTGGTATATACGTTTAATAATGACAGGAAAAGCATATTAATAGCAGGAATCTTTCCTAAAATGATTTTCCCCATGGGCCTTGCTTATAGCAGTAAATCTGTCATGGATTATTTTAATTCAAGCCAGACCATTTCAGGAAGATCACCTACTAGTGATTAGCTTGTCCTATGTAGACTCCTGACAGCTGGGTTAAGTAACAGCTTTATTTTTTAGCTTTTTGAGAAACCTCCACGGTCATTTCCATCATTGCTATACCAGTTTATACATCCATCACTGAAGTATAAAGGTTTTCCACTTGTTTCATTCTCACCAGACTTTCTTGTCATTCATTTTTTGATGCCAGCTTCAATGATTCCTTGCTCTTGCCTTCTCCCTCTCTCTTCTGTTGTGAGTATGCTGGTGTGTGTGTGTGTGTGTGTGTGTGTGTTTGAGAGAGAGAGAGAGAGAGAGAGTTCTGTTTGGTGTGTGTGTGCTTGTGCATGTGTGTGGGGGGTGCATGTGTGTGTGTGTGTGTGTGTGTGTGTGTGCACTTTACTGGTGCTGTCCTTGAAACCATTCAGCACTAGTTCACACTGATTCCAGAGTCTTTTGAAAAGCAAATAAAGCAAGCCAATGAAACAAGCCCATAGAATGGACCAAAAAAATATTTATAAGCTACAACTATAATAGAAAGTATACTGGTAGATTTTGTATGTTGGCTTGACAGAGAGAAAGGAGCCTCAGTTGAAGAAATGCCTCCATGAGATCCAGCTGTAAAGCACTTTATTAGTGATCAGATCAGGTTAGATGGTGCCATCCCTGATGCTGGTGGTCCTGGGTTTCTATAAGAAAGCAGGCTTAGTAAGCCATGGGAAGTAAGCCAGTAAGCAGCACCCTCCATGGCCTCTGCACTAGCTTCTTCTTCCAGGTTCCAGCTCTGCTTGAGTTCCTGTACTGTCTTCTTCCAGTGATGGACCATGATATGGGAAAATAAGCCAAATAAATGCTTTTCTCCTTGTGGTGGTTTGAATAGCTTTTGCACTCACAGATTCGTGTGTTTCAATGCTTGGCCCATAGGGGGTGGCACAATTAGGAGGTATAGCATTGTTGCAGTAAGTGTGGTCTTGTTGTAGGGAATGTGTCACTGTAGAGGCAAGCTTTGAGGACTTATATATAAGCTTAATGTATGCCCAGTGTGGAACTACAGTTTCCTCTTAGCTGCCTTTGGATCAAGATGTTAGACTGTCAGTTCCTTCTTCAGCATGTGCATGTCACCTTGATTCATGCCACAGTGATAATAACTTAAAACTCTGAAACTGCAAGCCAACTCCAATTAAATGTTTTCTTTTATAAGAATTGTCATGGTCATAGTGCCTCTTCACAGCAATAGAATACTAAGACAGACCAGTGATGGAGTATTGCTGTGATAGGCCAGACCATGCTTTTGTGTTGGTGAATGTGGATTTGGAGACCTTGGGAAGCAGTGGAATGTTTTAAGGAGGACTTAATGGGCCATACTAGCAGAAGCGTGGAAGACAGTGGTAGTGAAGGTAATTTGAACTGTGGTAGCTTGGCTCAAGAGGTTTCAAAAGAGAACAATATTAGTATGTGGATTAGAGACTGTTCTTATGATATTTTGGTGAAGAATATACCCGCTTTTGCCCTTGTCTGAAGAATCAATCTGAGGCTAAAGTGAGGAAGTTTAGATTAATTGTATTGACATAAGAAATCTCAAAAAAGCCTAGCATAGACTCTGTCCTGTGATTCACCCTTATGAAGAGCCTTTAGATCAGACATATCAAACTGAGAAAGAAAGATTACAAAATATATGGTTCAATGATTAAAGGGGCACCAGGAAGTAGAATGGAGCTAAATCCTGTATTGAAGGGTATTAATTGGAATTGAGGGAGTGGTGACCTCAGGGCAAGATCCCACCAAGCTAAGCTTATACATTTGAAGTTGAACAAGAGAGAGTTAGACATTACTATTACCTGGTTATTATTTTTATTTGGACATAAGGAGATATGATTGTGTGTCAGATTAAAAAGGAAAGAATTATGGGGTCTATTCTCAGTTGCTGACTATATCTAGAAAGAACTACAATTCAGAAATGGAGGGCACACCTGTGATCCAGATCTTGAAGCTGGTAGATAGAAGCTTTTAATCCAAATCTTGACATGGGGTGACATATGCTTTTGATTCTGATCTTGAGGCATAATGGCCATGCTTATAAAGATATTGTAAAAAGGAATTAAAGAAAGGTTTAGATCCAAGGGTAGTGATACATGCCTTTTGTCCCAGGAGATAGATGCAAGCAAATTTCTGAGTTCAAGGCCAGCCTGGCACAGAGCAAGTTACAGGTAAAGAAAAGCTTAGGTCCAAGTGTGTTAGTATATACCTTTAATCCCAGCACTCAGGTAAGGAGACAGAGGCATGTAGATCTCTGAGCTCAAAGTCAGTCTACAGCTGGAAAAATGGCTCAGCGGTTAAGAGTACTGACTGCTCTTCCAGAGGTCCTGAGTTCAATTCCCAGCAGCCACATGGTGGTTCACAACCATCTGTAATGGGATATGATGCCCTCTTCTGGTGTGTCTAAAGATAGCTACAGTGTACTCATATAAAATAAATAAATAAATCTTTTTTAAAAAGAAAGAAAGAAAAGAAAAAGAATTCTGCTCCTCAAAGTCAGTCTACAGAGCAAGCTCTAGGACAGCCAAGCTTAGGCAGTAAAGGGAGATGTAATAGAACACAGTGGCCATGTTCCAGATCCACCAAGCAGCAGAATTTGGCAGCTTTGGCCACATGGCTCTGGTTTTAGTAAAAAATAGAAGAATTTACTAGGATAATTGCTGCTGGTTAGCTAGAGGTAAGAAATTAACGGTGATTAAGATAAGACCAGCATCACCAAGGTGAAATCCTATGGAAAGTGTTTTCTGAGAGCACAAAGAAGCTCTGTTCCAGAGATAAACATCATACTAGCAGCCAGACTTGGTAATATGTAAGAATCATGCAGGTGGTACTGATTTTAAAGATAAAACAGTGGCATGGGTAGTGGCTAAGGCTCAGCACTGTGAGGGGTCAGGAATGGCCACTGGTAAAGGCATAGCCTCAGTGGCTTTTGGAGATCCAGAAATGAAAGGGTCATGCAAAGGGTTGAGGCTTGGCACCATGAAGAGAGCCGAAGAAAGACTATTAGTAAAAATGCAACCTGGTTGTAAAGAAAACCCAATTCATTGGAGATGCCAGTACCATGGAATGACCACCACCACAGTGCAGCAGCAGTGGAGTGGAGTCACCAGAGCCTAGAATGCTACCAAGTCCAGAAGATCATGTGTGGATCCCAAACATTAGATCAAGAAGCTGTGAAGTTGAAGTTGCCTTGGAGAACCCAAGATGTTAAAGATGCGAGAGCCATGGGTTCCCTACCTAGGAAAGCTGCTAACAGGGAGTAGAACTAGCCCAAGAGAAAGAATTGTGCTGTGGTCAACCAAGCTTAAAGGAGTTGGACATCAGACAGAAATACAGAGTTTGGAGTTTGTCCAGCTGCTTTGGTCTTGCTTTGGTCCACTATTTCCTCACTATTATACTGAAAGTATGTGATCTGCTTTTTGATTTTGATTTTATAGGGGATTACAGTTAAGTGACTGCAATAAATCTCAGAAGAGACTTTTTTTCAACATTTATTAGATAATTTCTTCATTTACATTTCACGTGTTATCCAGAAAGTTCCCTATACCCTCCCCGCTCCCAGCCCTGCTCCCCTACCCACCCGCTCCCACATCTTGGCCCTGGCGTTCCCCTGTATTGGGGCATATAAGGTCTGCATGACCAAGGGGCCTCTCTTCAGAAGAGACTTTTAGCATTGGACTATACCCTGGGTTTGTGACTGACACTTGTATCTGATAGGCTTTAATATGCTACTTTTTATTTTCAGAAATTTGTATCTTCAATGACCCATTCATCAGTTCATGGATTGTGTTATTTAATCTTCCAGAGTTTATGCATATTTGATTTTTTGTGTGCTTTTGATATTTGCCTTCAATTCACTATGATCAGATAGACTACAAATAATTAATTCCACTTGTCAACATTTGGGAATACAGAATCAGATAGAATACAAATAATTATTTCCATTTCTCTACATTTGGGAAGACTTTAATTCTTTCCTACTATATATATTTTTTAGACAATGTTCCTTGGATCCTAGTTTTTGCTCTGTACTCATTGGATAGATTATTTTGTAGCTTTCTGATGAATCCACTTCATCTAGAATGTCATTTAATGCTGATGCTTATTTGACTATGTTTTACAAGGATGGCAACATTACTTTAAAAAGTACAGAAAGCATAATGAGGGGAAAATGCAGAATGGTAGTAATGAAAAAAGTTAATTTACTTTGAAGGTTATGAAGCATACTAGAAAATCTGATTGCTCATCCTGAGGATTCAATAGAAAGCTAACTGGTTGAGGCAGTACAAGCATGGGGTAGAACCTAGCTGGTTGAGGCAGTACAAGCATGGGGTAGAACCTAGCTGGTTGCACTGTTCTGAAGCCTGAGAGTCTCTTGTTGCTAGGCAGTTCAATCTAGAACTCAACCCTATAAGAGAAAAAGAATGTGGGGACCAATATTCTCTTTGTCATGTAAAGTCACAAGAAAAATCTGCAATGCAGATGTGACATGAAGCAACTATCATTAGACAAGGTCATGGACAGTGTCACTTCACCTGCTAGTAAGTCATTCAAGAACTAACACTAGGAATAGAAACACAAATACTTAGAGTATGAGTTCACACAGGAACACACACCTTGACTCTTATCTAGTATTTCAAACTATAACAAGAAAAAAGAATTATATCTGTCTTCTTTCCTATTCTACTCTATTTATTTGACTGGGCATTCTAAACCTTATAATGTGTGGTTACTCTGCTTTGAATAACACTGAGTTAGACACTACATCAGAAAAAATGCCAGGTAGAATGAACGGTACAGAGATTGATGCATTTGATGAAGCTGTGGAAAGAAAACAATGGAGAAAAGATTTTGAAAGTCAAATTTAAGGTGTTTGTAATACATGGTACTATGTATCTGTATGAAAGAAGATGTTAGACTCACTCCAGATTTATGAAATGTTGAGTCATTGTACAATTTATTGTCCACAGTATAAAGCCAATCCAGATCATATTATTTTGTTTTCCTTTGAGAAGAGTTTGTGACATTTTAAGAATAAATTATGATTAATTATCAAGAGTATCACATCAATAGTGATTAAACCTTTCCCATCAGAACAAAAACTAGTATTAAAAATTATCAAGGGAATGAAAATATATTTTATTGGAAATGGAAATATAAAAAACAATAAGTGATATGTACCCGTAGTTCAAGCTCTTGAATGGGATCCAGAGGCTAAAGGACCATGAAATCAAAGGCAGGTAAGGTGATATACTGAAATAATGTCTTTAAAAATAACAACATGAACTTGGGAGGCAGAGGCAGGTAGATTTCTGAGTTCAAGTCCAGCCTGGTCTACAGAGTGAGTTCCAGGACAGCCAGGACTACACAGAGAAACCCTGTCTCGAAAAACAAAACAAAACAAACAAACAAATAAAATGAAACCCACAGACATGGAAAACACCTGGAGATATTATGATGGTACTCACAATTTAGAACTTTCATCCTGAATAGATCCTTTTCTCTTCTTCTTTTCTGCTATGATCTCTTGGTATTTTGTGCAGTAAGCTTACAGTGTGTGTGAATGGACCTGCATGGGAGCTTGTTTCTGTGTATATCTTATACAAGTGTTCATTTGTAAGGTGAAGGAATAAATCCATTAGTTTGTCACCTAGGATCAGAAAGTATCAACATTTGCAAATTAAAATTCTTCCTTATAGCCATAGGTTAACTGTACAAACAGTGGGTTTGACTTCAAGAAAATTAAACAGCACATTGTAGAGTCATGCCTTTGAACAATGCCTCAGCCATTTAAGCTTACCTCTTGATTTCTCTTCCACCATGGCTTGCCCATAACTGAGATACTCCACTTTCTGTCCTTTCATTTAGTCTTGCTACTCTAATGCATCAACTCAGCCAGAAGACAGACCATTAAAAGCCAGCACTGCATGCAAATAAGACAAAGGGCATCCTCCTTTGCTGCCTCAGAGGACAAGGTGGTTATGGATAAGGCTGTGGTATACACAAGGATACCTCATCTGTACCTCTGGCTAGAAATATTGATCATTCTTTCATCATGGCCCTTGACTGGGTATGCTCAGCACACCAGCCTCCGAGAAGTAGTGATACCCTTACGGGTCACAGGCAACAGACCAATGTGGTCTATGGGATGGCTGACCTATAGCCTGCATTTTGGGGGTCAGAAACATTTTATTCACATAAAGGCCAAGAAGTTCTTGGTTTCTAGACTCTTCTCTGTATTCACCTACACTAAGCAAGGTGCTCTGCACAAGGACCAGCCTTATGTCCGGAAGGATTGCTACTACCATGGCTATATGGATGGAAACCCAGAGTCTATGGTTGCTATTACCACATGTTATGGAGGCTTTCAAGGAATACTAAAGATAAATGGCACAGTCTATGAAATCAAGCCCAAGAACCTTTCTTCCACATTTGAACATCTGGTTCACAAGATGGACAGTGAGGAGACAGAATTACTCCCCATGAGATGTGCATTGACAGAAGAAGAGATAGCACGGCAAATGAAACTTCAGAAGAATGAGAACCCCACTCTGATGCAAAGCCACTATGAGGGATGGTGGACCCACAGGCGTTTTCTTGACCTGGCATTGGTTGTTGACCGTGAGCGAATTCGTTATCATAACAATAATACCTCACATGTGTTAATGGAAATATTCATCATTATCAGTTTAATAAATGAGATTTATTTTGCACTGGATGTTGAGGTAGTTTTAATTGGACTTGAGATGTGGAATGAAGGAAATCTTGTGCCCGTGGATACAATGGATATTCTTCTTAAAAAATTTTGTGTTTGGAAGACTCTCAGCCTTAATATTCGTGTTCCAAATGACATTGCACATCTTTTAGTGAATCATTATTTTGGTGTTTACCTTGGTTTAGCCTATGTTGGAACTGTCTGTGTGCCATCTCATAATTGTGGAGTTGATCGTCTATTAGGACGTAATCTTTTTCATTTTGGACATATTATAGCACATGAGATGGGTCATAATCTGGGTATGAAGCATGATAGCAGCTCTTGTACATGTGGAGTAAATGTTTGCTTAATGGCTCCAGCAGACAATGGTATCCAGAAGTTCAGTAACTGTAGTTATTCTGACTTCTGGACTACAAACGCTATGACCAATTGTTTGCGCAAGGAAAAGAAGCCACTAGGCATCCTCACAAACAAACTCTGTGGGGATGGAGTGGTTGACGATGGAGAGCAGTGTGATTGTGGATCTGCAAAAAGCTGTGCAGAAGATCCATGTTGTAAGTCCAGCTGCACCCTCAAAGATGGGGCTGCCTGTGCTTCCGGGCTTTGTTGCATAGATTGCCATATCTTGCCTGCAGGCACAGTTTGCAGAGAAAAGGTCAATGAATGTGACCTTCCAGAATGGTGCAACGGACATTCACATAAGTGTCCTAATGACGTTTATTTGCTTGATGGGAGTCCCTGTAGCGATGGTGGCTACTGCTATGAAAAGAGATGTAATAACCGAGATGAACAGTGTAAGCAAATCTTCGGCAAAGACGCCAGGAGTGCAGATCACAGTTGCTACAGAGAGCTCAACACCCAAGGTGACCGTTTTGGCAACTGTGGTATCATCAGAGATACATACTTAAGATGTCATGACCCAGACATCCTCTGTGGCAGAGTTCAGTGTGAGAACATAAGAGTCATTCCATTTTTGAGGGAGCATACCACTGTACACTGGACTCACCTCAATGGTGTCACCTGTTGGGGAACTGACTACCATTTGGGGATGACAATCCCTGACATTGGTATTGTGAAAGATGGCACAGACTGTGGTCCAGAGCGTGTGTGTATTAATAAGAAGTGTGTCAGTAAATTAATTTGGAAAAGTCCATGTTCACCCAAGACATGCAACATGAAAGGTGTGTGCAACAATTTACACCACTGCCACTGCAACCTTGGATGGGACCCACCACATTGCCTGGAAAGTGGCTTTGGAGGGAGTATTGACAGTGGCCCTCTGTACTATAATGAAAAGAAACACAAGAAAAGAATTGGGCTAGTGACTCATATTTGCATTCTTTTGGCTTGTTTTTCTGTATTGTTCATTGTGCTCCTTTTCTTCTTGCGGAGTTACCCAGAACTACCTATGAGCGAAAAACCCAAAGTTTCCTCCTCAGAAAAGAAAGAAGATAGCACTGGTGCAATCGTCTCTGAAGCAGAATAACAATTTGTAATTTCAAATGTGGTATCAAATCTCCCTCCATTTCCCATGTCCTACCATGTATTATCTTGGTGTGTGAAACACTGTGTGTTTCTGAATTCAATGACACAAAGCCCTAGAGATATTTAGTATTGCAGCATGAAATGCCTCTTCATTTAATAAAGCTAAGATCGTAGTACATAACTCACGATCTTCACTCTCAGCAGCCTTAATGCTTCATGTTCTTTTACAGTGTTCTCAGTGAAGGCCCACCCTAGGGATCCTGTAAGCCTGTGGTTTTGATTTTGCCTCTCTCAATTCCAAACCATCTCTTTATTATTTTGCCTATCACATGGGATATGGGATTTTTTGGGTCCTGTTTGCTCACTCATGGACCTCCCTAGTAGAACTCTTTTGCAGGGGAGTTTCAGGGAGGTTGGAAACGGCGGAGGAGGGGAGCTGTTTAATTAATGCTCCTATAGGTGTTGCTTCTCCT
The DNA here is from genome assembly GCA_902729485.2 of Mus minutoides. Taxonomy (NCBI): domain Eukaryota; kingdom Metazoa; phylum Chordata; class Mammalia; order Rodentia; family Muridae; genus Mus; species Mus minutoides. The sequence goes on along the minus strand of CACVCL010029476.1, from coordinate 36,662 downwards.
GGCTGGCATCAGAACCTTTATTTGGCTTTTGAATACAGCATGTGACCTACATCATGTATTTATCCACTGAAAGTGTTGTCTTGAGTCACATTGGACATCCACTTATTCATTTAAACTTGTATCATGATGGGGTCTCTAGCAGTAGATATCAGTGCCTTTGCAACCTTTGGCTGACTCCACCTCATTGTCTAATGAGTGACTGTAAGGTCGTATTGATAGTTGCCCATAGAGTAGATAGTGCTTTTACCAGCTTCCAACAATATAGTATTGTCACTTCCAAAGGAAAAAAAAATCAGCTGCAAAACAATCTACCTCCAAACGGCTGAGTCCTGGGCCTTGGAGCCTTTCCTGAATCTCAAAGGTTTCAGCAGAAAGCTGCCAAAGCCCTCTTCAGAAAATGGGGTTCCACACTCAGGGCTGAATACCCTTAGTCTCTTCATGCTGACCTCCAGTCCAGAGATGATAGAGACACCATGTAGTTGGCAGTGTGTGTCTCTCAGGAGCACATTGTGTCATGTCATGTCATGTCTGGATGTTGAGTAACATGTCACATCCCTTAGTACACTGGAGAACACAGAAAGGAGTCACACGCAGGAGAAAGATTTTTTTTTTAATTTTCAGTAATAAGTAATATAACCTTGAGATTTTGCTTTGCGCTTTGCATTTAGAATGTCTTAAGGCCTCTAAATAGATGTTATTCTTGCTATCAACTCAAGTAGATTGCAACATTTTTTTCATTTCTGAGAGTCACAATTTGTCATTAATTAATTTTTTATGCTCCATATTTTATTGCCCCCACCCACCCTCCTACTGTTCCACATCCCACATCTCCTCCCCATTCCCCTGTCTCCATGTGGATGCCCCCATCCCCCACCCCACCTGACCTCTAAACTCCCTGGGGCCTCCAGTCTCTTGAGGGTTAGGTGCATCATCTCTGAATGGACAGAGACCCGGCAGTCCTCTGCTGTATGTGTGTTGGGAGCCTCATATTAACTGGGGTATGCTGTCTGTTTGGTGGTCCAGTGTTTGAGAGATCTCAGGGGTCCAGATTAATTGAGACTGCTGGTCCTCCTACAGGGTTGCCCTCCTCCTCAGCTTCTTTCAGCCTTCTCTAATTCAACAACAGAGTTCAGCTGCTTTTGTCCATTGGTTGGGTACAAATATCTGCATGTGTCACTTTCAGCTGCTTGTTGGGTATTTCACAGGGCAGTCATGATAGGTTCCTTTTTGTGAGCACTTCAAAGCCTCAGTAATAGTGTCAGGCCATGGTGCCTCCCTTGAGCTGGATCCCACTTTGGGCCTGTCACTGGACCTTCTTTTCCTCAGGCTCCTCTCCATTCCCATCCCTGCAGTTCTTTCAGACAGGAACAATTATGACTCAGAGATGTGACTGTAGGATGGCAACCCCATCCCTCACTTGATGTCCTGTCTCCCTGCTGGAGGTGGGCTCTATAAATTCCCTTTCCCTACTAGCATTTCCACTAAGGTCCCTCCCTTTGAATTCTGGGAGTCTCTCACCTCCCAGATCTCTGATACATTTTGGAGGTTCCCCCCAACCTGCTCTTTCCTGAGGTTGCCTGTTTCCATTCTTTCTGGTGGCCCTCAGGGCTTCAGTCCTTTTCCCTCACTCAATACAAGATCAGGGTCCCCTCTCCCATCCCATTCCCCCCTCCCCTGACCCCATCCACTTTCCCTCCCAGGTCCCTCCCTCACTTTCTTCTCTTTCCCAAGTTGGACTGAGGCATTCTCACCTGGGCACTTCGGCTTGTTGATCTTTTTTAGTTCTGTGGACTGTATCTTAAATATTCTGTACCTTTTTTGGCTAATATTTACATATTAGGGAATATACACTGTGCATGTCCTTTTGTGTCTGAGTTACCTCACTGAAGATATTTTCTAGTTCCATCCATTTGCCTGCAAAACTCAGGATGCCCTCATTCTTAATAGCTGAGTAGAATTCCATTGTGTAAATGAACCACATTTTCTGTATCCATTCTTCTGTCATGGTACATCTAGGTTGCTTCCAGATTTTGGCTATTACAAATAAGGCCACTATGAGCATAGTGGAACATGTGCCATTGTGGCATGGTGGGGCATCTTTTGGGTATATTCCCAAGAGTGGTATGACTGGGTCTTCAGGTAGACCTATTTCCAGTTTTCTCAGGAACCTCCAGAAATCATTCCAGAGTGGTTGTACCAGTTTACAATCCCACCAGCAGTGAAGGAGTTTTCCTCTTTCTCCACACCCTGTCCAACATGTGTTGTCACCTGAGGCTTTGATCTTAGTCATTCTTATTGGTGTAAGATGGAATCTTAGAGTCATTTTGATTTGCATTTCTCTGACCACTAAGGACTTTTTAATTGAAAATTTTTATATTATATATTTTGATAATGTTTTCCACCTCCCTCTACTTCTCCCAGGTCCTCCCCACCCAAATTTGTGATCCTTTTCTCTCTTTCTTTAAACAGACAAAAAAACCCCACAAAAATGGAAATCAAGATTAAAAAATGATTAATAAGACAAAAATGCCCATACAGAAAATAAAGCAAAATGAGTCAAAACAAAAGTCCACAGAAATATCATTGAGCCTCTTTTGTGTTGGATGACTTCCTTAGCAATGAGTTGGCCTGAAGTTCATATAACCAGCGAGACTTCTTGGCCAAAACCAACTTCTGACAGTGGGCATTAGTTTCAGGTACCTTCTTGTTTAGCAGCAGGAGCCTTTGTGACTTCCCCCCGCTTAATGCTGGAAATCTCTCTTGAACCTATGTAGGCTTGTGCCTGCTGCTTGTTTCTGTTAGTTCATATGTGTAGCAGTCCTGTTATTTCTGGAAGATGCTATGTCAGAAATCTGCACTGGCCCTTAACATCTGCCTCATCTGCATAAATCTCCAAGCTTGAGGGGAAAGCATTGATGAAGCTACCCCATTAAGGAAAGAGGTTTGTTTGTTGGTTTGGGGGTTTTGGTTTGTTTGAGTATTTTTGTTGTTGTTTTGTTTTGATTTGATTTTGATTATTGGGTTTTGGAGACAGGTTTGTTTGTTTGTTTGTTTGTTTGTTTAATATATATGTAGCTTTGACTCTATAGACCAGATCAAGTTCATGATAGGTCAGCCTGCCTCTGCTGTTCTGGGATTATAAGTGTGCCACCACCACTCAGGCGAAAGGAGTATTCTTAAATCATTCAGTCACTGTATTGTCCAGTTGGTTTTCTCTGTTGTTTATTGTCTTCTGTGAGAAGTGACTCTGATAGGCCTCGGTGAGGCACTAATCTTTGGCTATATAGTTTGCCATTAGTAATTTTGTCGTTGCTGTGTTCCTTTAACAGAATGATGGCTTTATGCTTTCCCTGGGACCGTGACCTATCTAGACCCAGATTCCTGGCCACTTTATCACTGTCAGGTATAGGTTCTATCTTATAGAGTGGACCTTAAATCAAGTCAGAAAATGGTTTTGTCCCAAGACATTGGTGCCACTGTTACACCAGTGTATCCGGCTGGAAGCTTTCTGTTGTAGATTACAGGTTTGATGACAAGGAGATACTGATATATTGCCCTTCACCTCCAGTAGCATGCAGAGGATCTTCCAATACCACAGAGCCTAGCTGGTAAGGTGAAACTTCTATTTAGGCAAATGGTCGACTTCTCTGTGTTTGATAGCATACATAGGTGCTCTCTTCTCTTATCGAGCCCTACCATAAGTTTATGAAGAGTAACAACACCTTGGCAATAGCCTATTATGTTAGGGGTCTTCATAGGGCCCTTGGGGCTAAAAAATCTCAAGAAGACATAACTCATTCCTACCACTGGAGGTATTACTTGACAGCATATAATGGTGAGATCTAGTTGGGGTTTTGAGTGCCCTAATATTTAGACTCTGTGATGATTTGTATATGCTTGGCCCAGTGAGTGGCACTATTAAAAGGTGTGACCCTGTTGGAGTAGGAGTGTCACTGTGGGAGTGAGCTTTAATACCCTCTCCCTAGGTGCCTGGAATCCAGTATTCAGCTAGCAGCCTTCAGATGAAGATGTAGAACTCTCAGCTCCTCCTGCATCATGCCTGCCTGGATGCTGCCATGCTCCTGCCTTGACGATAATGGACTGAACTTCTGAACCTGTAAGGCAGCCCCAATTAGATGCCGTCCTTATGAGAGTCACCTTGGTCATGGTGTCTGTTCACAGCAGTAAAACCCTAACTAAGACAGACACCTTGCTATGTATATATTTTAGAAAGATTCTACAGTGGTAGGTTCCTATGTGGTTTTTCAAAAGTCCTTTAATGTTACTTAACTCTGTCCATATTGCCTCCACTTACTGCTCTCTTCATCTCTATCCCTATTTGACCATCCTATTCTAGTTTTGCCTTTATATATCCATAACAATACCTTTTATTAGTCATTTCTTCAGAGATCCTCTCCTCCCCTTTACTCTCTTATCAGGTTTCTGGTTGTTGTGGTTATTCTGATTGTAGCACCCATAATGAAGGCCTAAAACATATCATCCATACATAAAAGATAACATACAATATTTATTAGTGTCTGGGTTAATTCACTCAGGATGATTTTTTTTCCTAGCTCGATCCATTTACCTGAACATACCGTACTTTCATTTTTCTTAACAGCTAAATACTATTCCAACATTTAAATGTACCAAGTTTTTATTATCCATCATCAGTTGATAGACATCTAAGCTGTTTCCAATTTCTAGGTATTATGAATAAAGCAACAATGGACATGAATTAGAAAGTGTCTCTGCTGCAGGAAAGGCCATCCAGAGACTGCCCCACCTGGGGATCCATTGCACATATAGTCACCAAATCCAGACACTATTGTGGATAACAAGAAGTGCATGCTGACAGGATCCTGATATTGCTGTCTCATGAGCGACTTTGCCAAAGCCTGATAGATACAGAGGAAGATGCTCACAGCTAACCATTGGACTGAGCATGAGGTCCCCAGTGGAGGAGTTAGAGAAAGGACCAAAGGAACTGAAGGGGTTTGCATCCCCATACGAAGAACAATAATATCAACCAACTAGACCTCCCAGAGCTCCCAGGGACTAAACCACCAACCAAAGAGTACACATGGAAGGACCCATGGCTCCAGTTGTATATGTAGCAGAGGATGGCCTGTTGGGCATCAGTGGGAGGAGAGACCGTTATTCCTGTGATGGCTCAATGCCCCAGTGAAGGGGAATGCCAGGGTGGGAAGGTGGGAGTGGGTGGGTGGGTGGGTGGGTGGGTCAGCATCCTCATAGAAGCAGGGGGAAGGAAATCGGATACAAGGGGAGGTTTCCAGGGGGAGCGGGAAGGAGATAACATTTGAAATGTAAATAAAGAAACTATCCAATAAAAGAAAAGAAAAAAGAAAAAGAAAGTGTCTCTATAGTAGATTTGGAGTGCTTTAGGTATATGCCCAAGAGTGGCATAGCTAGATCTTGAGGATCTAATTTTAGGTTCCTTAGGAACCATCAAACAGATTTCTAAAGTGACGGCACAAGACTGTATTCCTAGCAGCAGTACATATTACCTATTCATCACATTGACATGTCACAGCTCTTCTCCATTCGCCATCCTTTGTCTCATTGATCCTGGCCAATCTGACTTGGGTAACATGAAATCTCAAAGTAGTTTTAATTTTCATTTCCACCATAGCTAAGGGTATTGAACATTTCTTCAGTCATTCTCAGTCATTGCTGTTTCATCTCTTGAGAGCTCTCTGCTTAGTTCTTGTTCCTTGTTTTTAAAATCAGGTTGTTTTCTTGCTGTCCTTTTTTTTTTTTTACGTCTTTATATGTTTGCAGTACCAATCCTCTATTAAACGTATAGTTAGTAAATACCTTTTCCCATTCTCCAACTTGCCTGTGTGCCCCTAATGGTGGTGTCTTATCCTACACAGAAGATTTTCAGTTTCATAAAGTCCACCTTATTAATTGTTGATCTTAGTGCCTGTGCTAATAATGTTCTGTTCAGAAAGTCTTTTCCCATTCCAATGAGTTTAAGACTAGTTTCACACACTCTCTCTTAGATCAGATCTAAGGTATCTAGCCTTAGGTTAAGGTCCCTGATCCATTTGGAGTTGAATTTGTGGAGGGTGATAAATATGGTTGTCAAATCAATTTTTGATGCCTATAGCCTTTTCCCCATGTCATGTTCCTTTAACCCATCCATCTTCCCTACCTTCATTTCTTACCTTACCCTTTTAGAGACTCGCATGTGCATGTGTTGATTAATTTGATACTGTCACATAATTGCGTGTGCGTTCATCACTCATTACTGTTTGCTTTTCTGATGAGGGACTTCAAACAGCCTGCCGTTGAGGGTGCTCCTTTCCTATTTTGTTTCATTTGATCTACCTTTGAAATGCTATTGCAGTTTTCATTCGATCATTGTGTTCTTTAGCTTATCTCTCTGTTGAACTTCTAACATTGTTTATATGATATTTTCCTAAAATTGTTGATTTAACTCTTTCTATACTTTGTACCTTTCTATGCTCCCTTGAAATAAACATTTTTAATTCTTTTTATAGATGATTTCATTTCTCCACCCCATCTCTCTATCTCTCTACCATTCTCTTTTGCCTTTCCTAATAATTTTGCCCAATGATTTATCAATTAAAAAAGACTTTAAGGGCTCAATTTGGATTTAATTTTCTTTTCTCTCTTCTTTTTAAAGATATACTCTATTAATTTTTTGTTACATTTATTATCCTTCTTCTCCTAGAGATTTAATGCCTTCCATTTCTCCATTAAAACAGTGAAAACATAACTATTATGATATTAAACACTTTGATATAATTTAATTCAATATTTCCTAAGTGTAGCTAGTAATTTTTGATATATTTTATTCTCATTATACATATTTTTTCTAATAGCTTATGTGCTACTTTCTTCAACCTATGAATATTTATGATCTTTAATTTTGACATTTAAATATTTCCCAAATATCTCCATATTTTGATAATTTAATTTCGTTGCTTTTAGATGTAATAACTTCTATAGTTTCTCTAAGATATATCTTCGAGAGTATCCATGTACCCTGGACAAGAGTATTCATTCACTGTGTTCCTTTGGATAAAACATTGTATAAAATCCACTAATGTCAAATAGTTTGATGGTTTGTGTCAAATTTTGACATATAAATGTTTTGTTTGTCCTTGTCTCTCTGTTCCTTGCAATAATGAAGTCTGGTATCTCTAACTATAAATGTGGGTTTATCTACTTTATCTTTTAGTGGTTTTGTTGTTGTTGCTCTTGTTTCTATCTTGTGTGTTTTGAAACACTTTTATTATGTTGAGGTACACACAGGTTCTTAATGTGTCTCTAGAAATTGACCTCTTTTCCATTATGAAAGATCTCTTTGTTTAGCTGACAGTGACATATTGGGGTCCAGGAATCACCTCAGAAACCACCACACTGATCTCAGTCAGACAGAGATAGTTTATTGAGCATATGCCCCAGGGCTGGTTGACCAGTGTCTCCGTCCAGATTCGGGAACTGAACCATGACCCCCAGTTAAGATCCTACAGGGTTTTTAAGCCCCAAATGCACAAACATCTGTGCCAAGTTATTCCACCAATCAGGATTTCGGGATCGTGGGATTTCTAAGAAACATGTCTTTGCTATACACTTATGCTATTCCCATTGGTTGGGGTATTCAACTGTGGCAGGGGACTTGCCTTGTCTAATAGTCATATCTTAACTTTACTACCAGGATGGGACTTGTCTAACATTCATGTCTTAACTTGCCAACCCGGATGTCAGTTCCCAGGGATTTGCAAAATTACTGTCTACCCATTTACATCTTACTGTCAGCCTTGGATGCTGCAGAGATAGATCACTTTGTAAGGTGTTTGCCATGCAACCTGAGCCCAGATGTAGGAATCTGAACTCATATAAAAAGCTGGGCATGGTGATGCAACTGGACAGTCCAGTACTAGGAGTGAGGTTTCACAGAGCCAGCTGAATCCTTGATAGAGCTTCCTTGGCTAGCCAATATAGCTGAGTCAGTGAGCTCCAGATTCAGTGAGAGACCTTGTCTCAGAAAATAAGGGGGAAATTGTCAGGAGGGAAGACTCCCACTAGTGACAATGGGACTCTACAGGTGAGCTCACATGCACATTCACATGAAAATATACACACGTATGTAAGACACAAACAAGACATTGTTGTCAAGCTTTCTTGAATATAAAGCAATGTGAAATAGCCTGTCAAACAGAAGCATACCCCAAGCACGCTCACACACACACACACACACTCACAACAAAGGAAATGTTTAAAGTATGTCTGTTGAAGCAACTTCTATGCATGCACTTTTTGCTGCCCTGGGTGGCTTTATCTAACACTGAATGCACCCATTGAGTCATATTTAAAGCAGGATTCTCTATGATTCTATATGCGCCTCCCAGTCTAATCACATTGGATGAGGATAAAAGGACACTGTCAGGTTCAATTTAGTCAAGATTGCCTCTCTAACAATACTTCAAAGATTTTATCCACATATTTCATACAGGAGGATTAGAATATGCACTCAGTTAAAAAAGATTGCCTTTCTGATGAGTGAGCACAATCATGTTGCTAATTAACCCCTTTGTGTCATTTCCCACACAATCAAGTAGCGATTCTCATGGGAAATATGCCTATGTAATTTTTCAAAATACTTACTTAGGTTTATATCTGTTTTAAAATGAATGATTAAATAGAATCTTTAAAAAGGAAATCTTAGAGCCTTTGGGGGCTTATTAAATTTTCTTAACTTTATACTTATTATTTTATTAATATTGTATTAATTTTAATGATATTATGTATTATATACTAGATTATGTTATAATGGTATGTTTTATTAATTTATTAATATTTCCACTGGTCTCATGATTGCATGAGTAGACTCAAAAACCAGAAGTGAGGTTGCCTTCAAGGTAACTTAGCTTGCACTGATAATGGCTATCTGGCTGACTCTATCTATCTATCTATCTATCCATCTATCTATCTATCTATCTACTAAGTTCTATGACTTACCTCATAACAACTTACTATTATATAATACCTGACTACATGAACATTTTGATCTTCTTCTATCTGACATCATGGAATACTGAAGCTGCAACCTTGACATGAGGTCCACAAGGTTTTCTGAACCTCATACTTAAATGCATTAAATTTTTAAAAACTGATTATTTTTCTATATTCTCGGTTATGATCACAAACCTACGGATGTTACAGTAAGTGTGATGATTAGGTTTTTTTGTTGACTTGATGTAAGCTAGAGTCAACTGTGAAGAGGGAAGCTCACTGAGAAAATGCCTCTATCATGTTGGCTTACAAACAAGTCTGTGGGGGCATTTTCTTGATTGATGATTGATATGGGAATACTCAACCCACTGTAGGTGGTGCCAACCCTGGGAAGCAGGGAAGATTGAGTTGTATAGGAATGCAAGCCAGCAAGCCATGGGGAACAAGCCAATAATCAGAGTTCTTCCATGGTCTCTGCTTCAGTTCCTGCCTTCAAGTTCCTGCCTTAAGCTCCTACCCTGGTTTCCCTCCATGATGGACTATAAACTAGAAGATAAATAAACTCTTTTCTCCTCGAGCTGCTTTTAGTCGTGATGTTTTATCAGAGAAACAGGAACCTAACTCATATAGCATGGTTGTACATTTTAAATTGAAATTTAATTTCAAGAAATTTTTTTGTCTTATTTTTCTTCCATGTTGCTTTTTGTACCACAGTTGCTGAAAAGATAAGCATGCTATGGAGATGCTATAGAGATGCTAGGGGAGATGTTAGGGAGATGCTAGAGAGATGCTAGGGAGATGATGTTAGGGAGATGATGTTAGGGAGATGATGCTAGGGAGATGTTAGGGAAATGCTAGAGAGATGCTAGAGAGATAATGCTAGAGAGATGCTAGGGACATGACTACTATGAGCATTACTATGAACTCCTTTGGGCCAGTTAACAGTCATAAGCCACACTCTGCTGACTGACAAACAGAGGTGGTCCCATAGATGAAACTATTCTTTAAGAACTTATTAGATACAGCAATGTAGTTTAAAATGGTCAGTCTTCTAAAACCCCAGTGATTTAGCATATTAAGTATCACTATATCAAAATATCTGAGGCTTATTAAGTCATAGAAAAAATAGATGTATTTATCAAAAAGCTTTGGAAGATGAAAGTTCAAGATTAGTCCCATCATGTCAGCCTCTGAGGAGTTTTGGGTTGAGTTATTACAGGGCGAGGATGTCTTTGGATGCATACATGTGAGAGTGGTTAGTGGCTCATGGAGAAAAGATCACAGAGTAGAAAAAGGGCAAGTCAAGGAAGTCAGAGAGACCTCAGTATGATGCACTCCCATCATAACCAATCCAGTTCCAACAAAGCAAGCTCATTCTCAGGAGAAAACACCATCCTGTCCCAGCAATCTCCCCTTCCAATGCACCATATTTTCCACCAAACTTCCAGCACACTGCTCCTTGGGAACAACCAATAGCACAGTCTTTATTTTACTTTATAGTGAACAGTAAGATGATATTATATTATTTACATGTGTAACCTGAGAATTACAATTTTTTATTTTATTTTATTTTATTTTATTTTATTTTATTTTATTTTATTGAAATAGGGTCTCATGTAGCCCAGGCTGGCCTAGAACACATTGAATTGTCAATGATGACCTTGAACTCGGGATCTCCCCTGCTTCGGTTTTCCAAGTGCAGAAATTTCAGCAGTATAACCAATTTATTATTTTATTTTACCTATATGTGTGTGTGTGTGTGTGTGTGTGTGTGTGTGTGTGTGTGTGTGTGCATGTGTACCTACAGGTACATGACTGAACATGTGGAAAACAGAAGTTAACATCTGGTGTCTTCTTCAATTCTACTCTACCTTATATTTTGAAACTGTCTTTCATTTAACCTGATGCTTCCTGATTCGACCACACTGTGAGGCAGGGCAGCAAATCTCATGGATCAGACCCTTTTCCTCTGCCTCCCCAATGCTGGAACTGCAAGATGCTCTGGAATGCTCTGCTATGTTACAGGAGTGCTGGGAATTGAACTCATGCTTGTGGAGCAAGCACTTTACTGACTGAACCATCTCCCAGACCCTGAATTTATTGTGTTATCTTTTAAGTGAAAGATAAAACATCTTGTTAGAGCAGGAACAGTGTTCTAGTGGTACAGAGTGCTGGGTACTCTTCTAGAGGAGCCATGTTCAATTACTAGCACCTTCGTCATGCCTCTGGTAGCACCAGGTATGCACATGACGCAAAGGCATACATGCATACAAAACACCCATATATATTATCATTGTTCTATTAACAGGGTTATATATGTTTTAATGAAGTATATATTGCATATTGCAACACGTTAAACAGATTTATCTTCTCAAATTTTATTCGCTTAGAGTTAAAAGCCTTCAGACTCCTTCGGTGCTTTAAATGGTCTATGCATTGTTGTTACCACTAGTTGCCCTACTGCAACAGCACATTGGAGCTTCTTATCCTTATCCAATAACTTAAAAGTCATTGATCAACTTTTCCTATCTCTCCCTGCCAACTTACTGCCTCAGCCTTTCCTCTCTACCTCTCTCCATCCCTACACTCTTTAGCCTCTGGTAACTATGATTCTATTCCCAACTTCTTTATCATTTTTTTTCATATTCCCCATATGAGTGAGATCATGTGATACTTGAGTAGAGTTAAGAGATTGTTAGACCTTGAATTGCACTTAAGACTAGGTTTTAGACTAATGGGGATGAGAGTTGATGGAAGAAAAAAAAAACTCTTTGCAGTTTCACTTGTTGATCGTACTAATCGTTCAGAACAATCAAGAAAATATAATGCTCTCCTTGTCCCTGGAATAATAAGCTCTAGAAAATATACTTGCAAAGCTTTATACTCAAAATCATATGTTTAGTTAAGCTACCAGCACATCATTCTAACATGATTTTTGTTAATATGCTATGCTATCTTCATTTGATGACCCCCACTTCCATAATTGGGTTTATTAAAATAGAGTGTACACCTAAGCACAAGGTTAAGGCTGAACTCTATACAAGCTCGCTCTATCTATTTATCTATCTATCTATCTATCTATCTATCTATCTATCTATCTATCTATCTCTATCTCTCTCTATCTCTCTTTCTCCCTCTCTCTCCCTCCTTCCATTTGTTTCTCTATTTCTCTGTCTCCTTAATTTCAGATAAAACACAAGAACCTATAAGTTGTGTCCTCTGGCCTCTGACCGTGGGCACAGCCATTACCATTTCTAAATTAGAGGAGCTGTGATCACGTACAAGCAATCCTTACACGATGAAACCTGTTGACAATTCTTCAGGAAGGAGTCTCTGGGTGATCATTAGACCTTCACCTGTGATCACAGCAGCTTCCTAGTCTGTCTTACCTGTGGCCCTGATCCTCAGGAACATGACATCATCCTACCCAGAGACACATGGTCTTGGTGGTGGTGCTAGGCCATCTAAGAGATGGACCTAGGAGGTAAAAGGTTGGCTAAGTGGAAATGCCATCTATGTAACTTTCTGGAGGTCATCCCCCATGCTTGGATAGGACTTCAGTGTGATGTACTAAATCCCAGATAGATAATTTGGGATTATCCAAGGTCCCATAAGCAATACCTTACTCATTCTCCTTGAAAAATAAAAAAGCCCCATAGACCTATTGGTTCATCAAGAGTTGAAATCTTTTTTTTTTTTTTTTTTTTTTTTTTGGTCTGTGGTTGGTGTCCTATCTGGGGTGAGGAGACACTTGTTTATAACTTTTCACCAGGAAAAGTCATACAACAGCTCATTTCCTCCCTACAAATTTAGGTAGGAAAAGCCTAATAGCCACATACAGTGCAGTTTGATTTTATCATTGAGACTAGGGATGAGCTACCTCAGAGCCAGCCACTCCAACCCTTCTGTGCAGCAGAGAAAAGGTCTCCAGATGTTTTCCCAGCTGAGTTAGCTAGTTTAGACTTAGTACTAAGGAGTTAAGGAGTGAGGTGGACCATACTAATTATTAAAATATACCCTGCCTTTTGGGGGGGGGGATACAAAGTGTAGCTGGGACTGCTTAATATGCCCGAGTGTCATTTCTTGCCAATCTAAATAGAAACATAACACAAGTAGAAACTTTAAAAGACAGGTTGAAACATGTGCCTGGAGCTGCTTATGACATATCACCCACTCGGAGTATTTTAAAGCATGTATCCTATGAGCTAAAACCGGTCAAACTTTGTTATATTCAACAAGGAGGTGAGTATCCCTCTCCCTTTCCTCACTAGACAGCAACTTCCTTCTCACTACTTGATCTCAAAAGATTTTCCTAGCAAGGGTTCAGAGAAGACCTAGAAGGTGCTAGATAGTACATCTCAAAGCTTGGTCTCTAGATTCCAAAAGCTTACGGCCTATGAAACCATTGTCTGGAAACATACATTTGGGGTACACACTTGAATCCATGATAAGAAGTAGAGAAAAGATCTGGCTTACAACATAAATGGCTCTTTATTTTCTATTCAGGTTCTGGATGTGGTTAGGTAAGGAAGAAAGTAATGAAACAAAGATGTCATTGTGGAGGTGACTAAGTTCAAAGATGCAAAGGAGATAGGTAGACCCCAGTCCAAACCAAGGCACAGTACTCACCCTAGATCATTTTGGTTTGCACATCATATCCTAAGCCTGTTCAATGTTTCTCTATCTTTTCCATCCCCCAAATCCCTTTCTCATTCTTCTATAGATGCAGAAAAGAAGTTTGACCTGTCCTTTAAGGATCTTCTGAAATTTCCATTTCTTCAGGAAAAGCATTCCTGACAACTTCCTCTAATGTGTTTTGTTTCTTCTTGCTGTTTTATCCTCTTGCTTCACTACTTGTATCTTTACTTGATTCTCAAATCTTTGTCAGCTCATTGGGTTTTCAGAGTAACCTGAAGGAGGATTTTTTTTTCTGTTTAAATTTTTTCTTATATATTTCATAGTGCCTAACCCTGAGTCGACTTGTTGATTATATAAATTAGTGCTATCCACTCTGAGATAAATGACACTGTTAAAGAGGACGAAGAAGCACATTAAATCACCTCCAGCTGCATCTATATACAGCCCAGCATATTCAAAATTTAATTTCAGCAAGTGATCAATGTGAAAATATTATTTTAAAAATATTTATTTAGGCTTTGCCTGACGGAGCTCGTGAGGTAGCCATCTTGGGTCCCAGGTCCCTCTGAGACCAGTCTGCGCAGGTCAGCTCACAGACTGTGAAGGTGAGTGAGCAGACTGCAGAAGCAACACAGCTTCTGGGACATACAGAAGCGACAAAGCTTCTGGGACAGACCCAGTATCAGGCTTCAAACTTCTGGGCACCTTCCCCATCAGAAGAGAGGTGTCCACCCGGGAGGACTTTGCATGCTGGAGCTTGTGAGGGAGACAACTTGGGTCCTGGGTCCCTCAGAGACCAGTCTGTACAGGTGAGTGTGCAAGCAGCAGAGGCAACACACCATCTGGGACAAGCCCTGTATCAGGCCTTCATCTTTAGCCAAGAGGCAAGTCTGAACACCAGACCTCTGTGCACCTTCCCTGCAAGAGGAAAGCTTACCTAGAGAGACTACTCTGACCACTGAGACTCAGGAGAGAACTGGACACCCAGGACCGCTGACAGAGGCTAACAGAATCACAGGAAGAACAAGCTCCAGACAGAGACAACTATAACAACTAATGCCAGAGATTACCAGATGGTGAAAGGCAAACGTAAGAATCTTTTTCTTTTCTTTTCTTTTCTTTTCTTTTCTTTTCTTTTCTTTTCTTTTCTTTTCTTTTCTTTTTCTTCCTTTTTTTTGGGTTTTGTTTTGTTTTGTTTTGTTTTGTTTTGTTTTTTCGAGACAGGATTTCTCTATATAGCCCTGGCTGTCCTGGAACTGACTTTGTAGACCAGGCTGGCCTCGAAATCAGAAATCCACCTGCCTCTGCCTCCCGAGTGCTGGGATTAAAGGCTTGTGCCACCACTGCCCAGCTCAAACGTAAGAATCTTAATAACAGAAACCAAGACCACTCACCATCATCAGAACCCAGCACTCCCACCACAGGCAGTCCTGAATACCCCAAGACACCTGAAAAGCAAGACTTAGATTTAAAATCATATCCCATGATGCTGACAGAGGTCATGAAGAAGGACGTTAATAACTCACTTAAATAAATACAGGAAAATGCTGCTAAAGAGGTAAAAGTTCTTAAAGAGGAAACACTAAAATCCCTTAAAGAAAACACAACCAAACAAGTAATGGAATTGAACAAAACCATCCAGGACCTAAAAAGGGATGTAGAAATAATAAAGAAAACCCAAAGTGAGACAACTCTGGAGATAGAAACCCTAGGAAAGAAATGAGGAACCATAGATATGAGCATCAGCAAAAAAAAAAAAATACAAGAGATGGAAGAGAGAATCTCAGGTGCAGAAGATTTCATAGAGAAGAACATGGGCACAACAATCAAAGAAAATGCAAAATGCAAAAAGATTCTAACTCAAAACATCCAGGAAATCCAGGACACAATGAGAAGACCAAACCTACAGATAATAGGGTTAGATGAGAATTAAGATTCTCAACTTAAAGGGCCAGCAAATATCTTCAACAAAATAATAGAAGAAAACTTCTCATACCTAAAGAGAGAGATGCCCATGAACATATAAGAAGCCTACAGAACTCCAAATAGACTGGACCAGAAAAAAAATTCCTCCAGACACATAATAATGAGAACAACAAATACACTGAATAAAGATAGAATATTAAAATCAGTAAGGGAAAAAGGTCAAGTAACATATAAAGGCAGGCCTATTAGAATTACACCAGACTTCTCACCAGAGACAATGAAAGCCAGAAGATCCTGGACAGATGTTATACAGACCCTAAGAAAACACAAATGCCAGTCCAGACTACTATACCCAGCAAAACTCTCAATTACCATAGAAGGAGAAAACAAAGTATTCCATGATAAAACCAAATTCACACAATATCTTTCCACGAATCCAGCCCTTCAAAGGATAATAAAGGGAAAACACCAACACAAGGACGAAAACTACACCCTAGAAAAAAGCAAGAAAGTAATCCTTCAACAAACCTAAAAGAAGACAGCCCCAAGAACAAAATCCCAACTTTAACAATAAAATTAACAGGAAGCAACAATAACTTTTCTTTAATTTCTCTTAACATCAATGGACTCAATTCCCCAATAAAAAGACATAGACTAATAGACTAGACTGGCTACACAAACAGGACCCAACATTTTGCTGCTTACAGGAAACCCACCTCAGGAAAAAAGACAGAAACTACCTTAGAGTGAAAGGCTCGAAAACAATTTTCCAAGCAAATGGTCCTAAGAAACAAGCTGCAGTAGCCATTCTAATATGGGAAAAATTGACTTCCAACAAAAAATTATCAAAAAAACAAGGAGGGGCATTTCATACTCATCAAGGGTAAAATCAACCAAAATGAACTCTCAATTCTAAATATCTATGCTCCGAATACAAGGGCAATCACATTCATTTAAAAAATTGTAGTAAAGCTCAAAGCACACACTGTACCTCACACAATAATAATGGGAGACTTCAACACCCTACTCTCACCATTGGGCAGATCCTGGATACAGAAAATAAACAGGGACACATGGACACTAACAGAAGTTTTGAAACAAATGGATATAATAGATATCTACAGAACATTTCATCCTAAAAGAATACAACTTCTTCTCAGCACCACATGGTACCTCTTCCAAAATTGACCATATAATTGGTCACAAAACAGGCCTCCACAGATACAAAAATATTGAAATTATGCAGTGCATACTATCTGACTACCATGGACTAAGGCTGATCTTCAATAACAACATAAATAACAGAAAGCCAACATTCACATGGAAATTGAACAACACTCTACTCAACAAATCCTTGATCAAGGATGAAATAAAGAAAGAAATTAAAGACATTCTAGAGTTTAATGAAAATGAAGCCACAACATACCCAGACTTATGGGACACAATGAAGGCAGTTCTAAGAGGAAAACTCATAGCCCCAAGTGCCTCCAAAAAGAAACTAGAGAGAGCATACACTAACAGCCTGACAGCACACCTAGAAGCTCTAGAACTAAAGGAAGCAAATTCACCCAAGAGGAATAGACTGCAGGAAATAATCAAACTCGGGGCTGAAATCAACCAAGTGGAAACAAAAAGAACAATTCAAAGAATCAACCAAATCAGGAGCTGGTTCTTTGAGAAAATCAACAGGATAAATGAACCCTTAGCCAGACTCACTAGATGGCACAGGTATAGTATCTTAATTAAGAAAATCAAAAATGAAAATGGAGACATAAAAACAGAACCTGAGAAAATCCAAAACATCATCAGATCCTACTTAAAAAGGCTATACTCAACAAAACTAGGAAACCTGGATGAAATGGACAACTTCCTAGACAGATACCAAGTACCAAAGTTAAACCAGGATCAGATTAACAATCTAAACAGTCCCATTTCCCCTAAAGAAATAGAAGCAGTCATCAATAGTCTCCCAACCAAAAGAAAAAAAAAAAGCCCAGGACCAGATGGGTTTAGTGCCGAGTTCTATCAGACCTTCAAAGAAGACCTAGTTCCAACTCTCCTCAAACTATTCCACAAAATAGAAACAGAAGGTACTCTACCCAATTTGTTCTATGAAGCCACAGTTACTCTGATACCTAAACCACACAAAAATTCAACAAAGAAAGAGAACTTCAGACCAATTTCCCTTATGAATATCGATGCAAAAATACTCAATAAAATCTTCGCAAACCAAATCCAAGAACACATCAAAACAATCATCCATCATGACCAAGTAGGCTTCATCCCAGGGATGCAGGAATGGTTTAATATACGGAAATTCATCAACGTAATCCACTATATAAACAAACTCAAATAAAAAAACCACATGATCATCTCCTTAGATGCTAAAAAAGCATTTGACAAAATCCAACACCCTTTCATGATAAAAGTCTTAGAAAGATCAGGAATTCAAGGCCCATGCCTAAACATAATAAAAGCAATCTACAGCAAACCAATAGCCAACATCAAACTAAATGGAAAGAAACTCGAAGCAATCCTACTAAAATCAGGGACTAAAAAAGGCTGCCCACTTTCTCTCTACCTATTCAATATAGTACTTGAAGTCCTAGCCAGAGCAATTCAACAACAACAAAAAAAAAAAGAAGAAGAAGAAGAAGAAGAAGAAGAAGAAGAAGAAGAAGAAGAAGAAGAAGAAGAAGAAGAAGAAGAAGAAGAAGAGATCAAGGGTATACAAATTGGAAAGGAAGAAGTCAAAATATCACTGTTTACAGATGATATGATAGTATATATAAGTGACCCCAAAAATTCCACCAGAGAACTCCTAAACCTCATAAACAGCTTCAGTGCAGTAGCTGGATATAAAATTAACTCAAACAAATCAATGGCCTTTCTCTACACAAAGGATAAATGGGCTGAGAAAGAAATTAGGGATACAACACCCTTCACAATAGTCACAAGTAATATAAAATACCTTGGTATGACTTTAATGAAAGAAGTGAAAGATCTGTATGACAAGAACTTCAAGTCTCTGAAGAAAGAAATTGAAGAAGATCCCAGAAGATGGAAAGATCTCTCACGCTCATGGTTTGGCAGGATTAATATAGTCAAAATGGCTATCCTACCAAAAGCAATCTACAGATTCAATGCAATCCCCATCAAAATTCCAACTCAATTCTTCACTGAGTTAGAAACGGTAATTTGCAAATTCATCTGGAATAATAAAAAACCTAGGATAGCAAAAACTATACTCAACAATAAAAGAACCTCTGGGGGAATCACCATGCCTGAAATTAAGCTGTACTACAGAGCAAATGTGATAAAAACTGCATGGTACTAGTACAGCGACAGACAGATAGACCAATGAAATAGAATTGAAGACTCAGAAATAAATCCACACACCTATGGTCACTTGATCTTTGACAAGGGAGCTAAAACCATCCAGTGGAAAAAAGACAGCATTTTCAACAAATGGTGCTGGCACAACTTGCAGTTATCATGCAGAAGAATGCGAATTGATCCATTCTTATCTCATTGTACAAAGCTCAAGTCTAAGTGGATCAAAGACCTCCACATAAAACCAGAGAAACTGAAATTTATAGGGGAGAAAGTGGGGAAAACCCTCGAAGATATGGACACAGGGGGAAAATTCCTACACAGAACAGCAATGGCTTGTGCTGTAAGATCAAAAATTGACAAATGGGACCTCATAAAATTGCAAATATTCTGTAAGGCAAATGACACTGTCAATAAGACAAAAAAGCCACCAACAGATTGGGAAAGAATTTTTACCAATCCTAATTCTGATAGCGGACTAACATCCAACATCTACAAAGAGCTCAAGAATCTGGACTCCAGAAATTCAAATAACCCCATTAAAAAATGGGGTACAGAGCTAAACAAAGAATTCTCAAGTGAGGCATACCAAATGGCAGAGAAGTAACTGAAAAAATGTTCAACATCCTTAATCATCAGGGAAATGAAAATCAAAACAACCTTGAGATTCCACCTCACTCCAGTTAGAAT
Source organism: Mus minutoides (assembly GCA_902729485.2). Lineage (NCBI taxonomy): Eukaryota > Metazoa > Chordata > Mammalia > Rodentia > Muridae > Mus > Mus minutoides. The sequence continues at coordinate 17,066 of CACVCL010029476.1, read as the reverse complement.
GGCTAAGATAAAAAACTCAGATGACAGCAGATGCTGGTGAAGATGTGGAGAAAGAGGAACACTCCTCCATTGCTGGTGGGATTGCAAGCTAGTACAACCACTCTGAAAATCTGGCGGTTCCTCAGACAATTGAACATAGTACTACCGGAAGATCCGCAATACCTCTCCTGGGCATATACCCAGAAGATGTTCCAACTGGTAATAAGAACACATGCTCCACTATGTTCATAGAAGCCTTATTTATAATTACCAGAAGCTGGAAGGAACACAGATGTCCCTCAACAGAGGAATGGTTACAGAAAATGTGATATATTTACACAATGGAGTACTACTCAGGTATTAAAAACAATGAATTTATGAAATTCTTGGGCAAATGGATGTATCTGGAGGATATCATCCTTAGTGAGGTAACCCAATCACAAAAGAAGTCTCTTGATATGCACTCACTGATAAGTGGATATTAGCCCAGAAAGTTATAATACTCAAGATACAACTTGCCAAACAAAAGAAAATCAAGAAAAACAAAGACCAAAGTATGGATACTTCATTTCTTCTTAAAATAGAGAGCAAAGCCCCAATACAGGGGAACGCCGGGGCCAGGGGGTGGGAGCGGGTGGGTAGGATAGCAGGGCCGGGAGGGGGGAGGATATAGGGAACTTTCTGGATAACACTTGAAATGTAAATGAAGAAAATATCTAATAAAAGTTGAAAAAAAAATAGAGAGCAAAACACCCATGAAAGGAATTATAGAGACAAAGATTGGAGCTAAGACGAAAGAATGGACCATCCAGAGACTACCCCACCGGGGGATCCATCCCATAATCAGCCACCAAACCCAGACACTATTGTATATGCCAGCAAGATTCTGCTGAAAGGGCCTTGATATAACTATCTCGAGTGAGGCTCTACCATTGCCTGGCAAATACAGAAGGAGATACTCATAGTCATCTATAGTATGGAACACGGGGCCCCCAGTGGAGGAGCTAGCGAAATTACCCAAGGATCTGAAATTACCCAAGAGGTCTACAACCCTTAAGGTGGAACAACAATATGAACTAACCTGTACCCCCAGAGATCGTGAATCTAGCTGCATATGTAGCAGAAGATGGCCTAGTTGACCATCATTGGGAAGAGAGGTCCCTTGGTCTTGCAAACTTTATATGCCCCAGTACAGGGGAATGCCAGGGCCAAGAAGTGGGAGTGGGCGGGTAGGGGAGCAGGGCAGATAGAGGGTATAAGGAACTTTCTGGATAGCATTTGAAATGTAAATAAAGAAAATATCTAATAAAAAATGGGGTACAGAGCTAAACAAAGAATTCTGAGGAATACCGAATGGCTGAGAAGCACCTGAAAAAATGTTCAACTTTCTTAATCATCAGGGAAATAAATGCAAATCAAAACAACCTTGAGATTCCACCTCACTCCAGTTAGAATGGCTAAGATAAAAAACTCAGATGACAGCAGATGCTGGTGAGGATGTGGAGAAAGAGGAACACTCCTCCATTGATGGTGGGATTGCAAGCTTGTACAACCACTCTGGAAATCAGTTTGGAGGTTCCTCAGAAAATTAGACATAGTACTACCAAAGGATCCAGCAATACCTCTCCTGGGCATATACCCAGGAGATATTCCAACTGGTAATAAGAACACATGCTCCACTATGTTCATAGCAGCCTTATTTATAATAGCCATAAGCTGGAAAGAACCCAGATGTCCCTAAACAGAGGAATGGATACAGAAAATGTGGTACATTTACACAATGGAGTACTACTCAGGTATTAAAAACAATGAATTTATGAAATTCTTGGGCAAATAGATGCATCTGGAGGATATCATCCTTAGTGAGGGAACCCAAACACAAAAGAAGACACTTTATATGCACTCACTGATAAGTGGATATTAGCCCAGAAAGTTAGAATACTCAAGATACAACCTGCCAAACAAAAGAAAATCAAGAAGAACGAAGACCAGCATGTGGATACTTCATTCCTTCTTAAAATAGAGAACAAATACCCATGAAAGGAGTTACAGAGACAAAGTTTGGAGCTAAGATGAAAGGATGGACTATCCAGAAACTACTCCACCTGGAGATCCATCCCATAATCAGCCACCAAACCCAGACACTATTGCATATGACAGCAAGAGTTTGCTGAAGGGACCCTGATATAACTGTCTCATATGAGGATGTGCCAGTGCCTGGCAAATACAGAAGTGGATGCCCACAGTCATCTATATGATGGAACACAGGGCCCCCAATGGAGAAGCTAGAGAAAGTACCCCAGGCACTGAATGGGTCTGCAACCCTAAAAGAGGAACAACAATACGAACTAACCAGTACCCCCAGAGCTCATGTCTCTAGCTGCATATGTAGCAGAAGATGGCCTAGTTGGCCATCACTGGGAAGAGAGGCCCCTTGTTCTTGCAAACTTTATATGCCCCAATACAGGGGAATGCCAGGGGCAAGAAGTGTGAGTGTGTGGGTAGGGGAGCAGGGAGGGGGGAGAGTATAGGGAACTTGCAGGATACCATTTGAATTGTAAATTAAGAAAATATCTAATAAAAAATAAAATAATATTTATTTTAATTAATTGACTACACTGTAGAGGTCTTTAGACACACCAGAGGAAGTAATCAGATTCCATTTCAGATGGCTGTGAGCCACCATGTGGTTGCTGGTAATTGAACTAAGGACCTCTAGAATAAAGTAGTCAGTGCTCTTAACCACTAAGCCATCCCTCTAGCCTGAAAGTATTATTAATGAATCATTTTGCATGACCTTGATCATACTAAGTGTTTAAAATACAAAGTGTTTTCTGCACTTTGAAATGTTGAAATATCTTCATCTCAGGAAGAATGATTAAGAAGAGGGATATAGAAAGGTAGTCCAAGAAAGAAATGAGTTTGTAAGTGCCTAACTTTTTACAAGCTTTGTTGCTGCTTCTGTCGCTCTATTAAAATCATGATTTGGAGGAAAGATAAGGCATGAGGCAAAGTGGCTTTGGGGATTGATAGCATCAAACCCTCCAAGACTGAGAAAGAGGTGACAGCTAAGATTGTGACAGTGGCTGGATGTAAAAATAATTCAAGAATGTAATGTTTTGCTTTTGGATGGCGAGGCAAAAGCAAAAACAGGGAAAATGTAGACCTGGGACTGTTAGATCTGGTGGCAGAATCCTCCAGAATTCATCACCACCAGATTTCTAACAAAGAATAGTTGATGAGTTTAGGATCATAGATTTTGCACCCAGCAGTTGTTTTATCTATTGATTCTAAACCAAGATTGTCTGGTGTTTTCCATTTCTCGGTGACTCAACTCAGCTCCAGGGGAAAGGCAAAAAGACTCCTAGGTGTCACTTGGACTACATTTATAAGGATTTCAGGAAATGATATTTAAAGAATCACTCCAAGAGCACAGCTGGTTTACTCCTTCACTGAACTATTCTCACAAATATGGGTGCAACTGAGAACTTTTAGTGACACTGGAAAATGATGTGGCAGAAATCAACATCTGGGGGTCTTAGACTTACATGTTTGGAGAACATTCTTTTGTCCTGGAGTCTAACTGCTTCCTGCAACAATGTGTATCTATTTCAAAATCACCAGTATTCTTCCTGTTTCCTGAGAACACTGATATGCCCTTAATACAGAACAAGCCACAGTTCCTCATTTTTTTATGTGTCAGATCCTGGGATCTCACAAGAACAGAATCTGGTCAGAAAGGTTCCTTAACCCTGACCATGTTTTGCTTGGACTTCTGGCCACACACTCACACTGATGCTGACTCTACTGTTGAGACTTACAGGTGAGCATTTCCCAAGATTAGAATTACCTCCCTGCTTATGGGCTACCCTGGCCATTGAAACAACAGGATTCCACTTAACCACCTGACCTCTCAGAGGAGAGGTCAGAATGTAATTTTAGATTACTGGGACAGTTGATGTTGGTTAGCTGGAGCTAAGAAATTAGTGATGATTAGCACTGAAAGTGAACTCTTCTGGGAAGTGTTTTCCTGAAAGCACAAAGAAGCTGTGTGCCAGAGATAGCCAAGGTTATACCTTTGAGTTGCAGCTGGAATTGGTCATGTGTAAGAATCACCCAGGTGGTACTGCTTTTGAAGGCATGAGGAGGTCATAGAGAACAGCTGAGAATTGGCACTGTGAGAGGTCAGGGAAAGATTTTGGTGAAGTGCAGCCTCAGTTTCATTTGACAGCCCAGGACTGAAGGGGTCATGCAAAGAAGTTGAGGCTTGGAACAATGAAGAGAGCATAAGAGACCATAGGTGAAGCCTAGTTGGAGTGGAAAACCACAGGATATCAGAGATGCCAGTACCATGAGCTGACCATAAAGAACAGCAGCAGCAGTCGAATAGAGTCAGTCAGAGGCTAGAGTGCTATAGAAGGAGGAGCTGGAGAAGTGACCCAAGCTCTTTGGAGGAGTCCAGAAGATCATGTATATATATATATATATATATATATATATTAGACACTGGAACAAGAAGCTGTGTAGTTGAAGTTTCCTTTGAGATCCCAAGTTGTTAGAGATGCCACACACATGGGATACCTGCTGAAGAGAGTTGCTAACAGGAAGTGGAAGCTGACCAAGAGAAAGAACTTGTTTCAGGCAACAAAGCTGAAAGGAGCTGGACGTCAGACATGGAGAGTCAGAGTGTGGGGTTTGCCCAGCAGGTTTTGGTTTTGCTTTTGTCCAGTGCGTAGTCACCATGACATTTTGGGATGATAATGTATATAATGTGATGTTGGAAGTATTTGATCCGCTTTTGGATTTTGACTTTATATGGAATTACAATTAATAAATTATATGAATCACAGAAGAGACTTTGAATTTTGGACTTTTTGTGGAGACTGTTATAGACTTTGGGGACCATTGAAGTTGGAATACTGTGTTTGTCGAAGTGACAGGCAGAAGCAATAGTCTGGGCCCGGTGATGTCTGGTAATACTGCATATCCAGTTATCAGCTGTCCCCCAATCACACCAGACTGGGGTGCTAAGGATGTGTGGTCATCTCTTCAACAGCCTGGTGGTCTTGGCTGTTCAACTATACTTTCTCCAGAAGGATCAGCCCAATATGCTGCTAAGATATTTGGGTTAAACAACCATTTGGTGTGAGCCAAACTTCAAGGGAGCATAATGAACATGTGGATATCCTTAAAGCAGGCTAATAAGAAAGTCAGAGAATGGAATTTTTTAAAAAGCAATTTAATTTTTAGGAGAAAAGTTACATATTCCTAGTTTGGATTTAAAGAAAAAAAATCAAGCAAAATGATTTCACATGAGAGAAAACAATTCAGTTTACTAATGAACAAATGGTACTCAGTGCTTGTGAGTTGGCACATTGTAGGTGGATATTATTAATATTTTCTAGGTCTACATAGTGATATGTTCCTGTAACCTTAGCACTCGAGAGCTGAGGCAGCAGGATCTCTTAAGTTCAAGGCCACCCTGAGCTGTGTATTGAGACTCTACTTGCCAGGGAGGGAATCTTTATAGTTAGTAAAATTGGCATGACACTGCTAAATTACATTTCATCCTCTGTATAGCCATTGTTACCCATTGCATACTTATGGAACTGGAGCGATGTGTCTGCTGTTCAAGAACCAGCATGGCTCTCTTGCAGACGCCCTGAGTTTGGTTCCCAGCATCTGTGTAGACTGCCTCACAGTAAGTAAGCTTTAACCCAGGGAATCTGACCCCACGGCTTCCTTACACACCTGCTCTCCAATACTATCAGGTTCCCCACCCAACACACACACACAATTTTAAAAAATAAACTTTTTAAAAAGAGTATTGTTTCTAAATGGTAATAGCATTTTTTTTATTAATCGGTAGATACTGCTTGATCCGAGTTGATGCTTCGAAAATTAAAATATTTATATTGTGTATAACAATAAAAAAAATTATGTTCTTCTTTAAAAAGCATGCTGCTATCCTGTCACCTTCTGGTTTTCTGTGTTCTACTTTGAGATTTATGTATCTGGTGATCTGTTATTTCTGCTACACTGATAAAAAAAATCTTTATGGTAAATACTCTTTCTCCTGAAAAACAAAAACCAAAAAACCCACAAAGAATGTAATGTCTAAAAGAGCTAAGCTGACACAGAGAACAAAAGTTATCAGGCCCCTGAGAGGCTCTGCCAGAGCCTGACCAATACAGAGGCAGATGCTTGCAGCCAACCATTGGACTGATCATGGGGTCCCCAATGGAGGAGTTAGAGAAAGGACTGAAGGAGCTGAAGGGGTTTGCAACCCCATAGGAGAAACAACAATATCAACCAACCAGATCCCCAGGGTCTAAACCACCAACCAAGGAGAGTACACATGAAGGGACCCATGGCTCCAGCCATATATGTAGCAAAGGATGGCCTTGTTAGCCATCAATGGGAGAAGAGGCCCTTGGTCCAGTGAAGGATCGATGCCCCAGTGTAGAGGAATGCCAGGGTGGGGAGGCAGGAGTAAGTGGATGGGTGGAGGTAGACTCTCATAAAAGCAGGAAGAAGGGAGATGGGATAAGGGGTTTCTGGGGCAGTGGGGGTGGGGGGATCAGGAAAGGGGAAAACATTTGAAATGTAAATAAAAATATCCAATTAAAAAAAGAAATTATCAGGCTTGTACTAGATAAACTAAGAGATCACAGAAACCAAGGAGAGTGTAGACATATTTAAAAACCAGTGGAACAGCAAATGGGAGAAGGTAGGATGTGTTTGGGAGTTCAGGGAGGTCTATTGGGTGTGGCTAGGAGGAGACCTTCAAGACAATGAGGCCCTCCATCCGTGATAAGGAGGAAGAGAAGACATACAAAGGCTAAGCTCTTTTCCAAGCTTAGCTCCAAGTCCTTATAACTCGGTGGTAAATTTTGGAAGTTATTTTGGATTGTGGAGACTGACGTTTTCCAGCAGATACGGACTCAGCATGAATTCTGGCAGAAGGAAACGGAGACCAGCACGAGGTTGGGTGGAGCCCCGGGCAATTCTTGATTAATGGCCAATGTAAAGAAACCCCAGCAAGAAGCCAAGGGACAGAACACAGGAAAATTTGTAGGAAAACACCACGGGACTCAAAACTATTGCAAAACCATGACATGGTCTCAGTCAAAAAAAAAAAAAGAAAAGCAGAAAAAGATTAATTTTTAAAGATGTCATTAAGACTTGATGAATATTTTTTTTTCAACGATTTCACTTCTCTCCATACACTGCATTTCACAGCTTGTCTTCAGGGATAGTAAAAGTGAGCTGGGTCCCGTGAAAAGGTGACTTTAAAGTTTTATGCTTTTTTAAGGCTACTGAAGAGCAACAGTGGTCTGCAAACCCCGGTAAACTGTACTGGCCAGACCTCTAGTCTAGTACTTGGTCAAGTCTTATTTATCTCATCCCGGCATTATTATCCAACATTTAATCAGTGTACAAAAATGTATATCTTAAATTTGTGGCCCTGAACCAGCTTGAAGATGATAAAACCAGAAACTGGACCTTGTTAGAAAAAAAAAATTAGCTCATTCAGTCTTAAAGTGAATCCCTCATTTGTGGAGACAAAATTTCCTTCAGGTTGTATTTGGCAAGAATGATAGAACAGGGCGTGGAATTTATTCATTGCCGAAAGTCCCGTGAAATTCCCTGTCATTTCATCAACACTTAGGAGCTCAGATGTGCATAAATGTTTGTGAAATCTAGAAAATGACAACCTGGGTTATTAAAAATAAATAAATAAAAATAAATTGGATTCTCTCATTCCTAAGGGGGTGGGGTAGTTTTACAGATGTAAAGTTCAACTTCTTTTCAATGGTTTTCTAAAAACTCTTGTTCTGTTTTCTTGAATCGGTCATACTCCCTGTTAGAGTCTAATACTAGATCTGCGGATCCCATTCTTTCTACATTCACACATCTTTTGCAAATTGAGAAATAACCAAAGATATAATGCAAACTCAAGGTTAATTAATAATTTCAAACAGGAAATATGTCAGTCTATATAGGACATTAAAAATCAGTGTGTCAAACTTCCTAGCCATTGTGCTAGAAATTTGTTGTAAACAATTTGTTTATTTTTTGTCCCACAGAGAAATAACTCTGATTAATGCCATATAAATACAGTATGTTCACGTTTCAGGAAATATCAAAATCACATTGACTCAATCATTGGTATTCTGACAACATTGGCAGTTTCTAGATAATAAATCACTTCATACCAACTCATTGTACTGCAATATAATCACTGGTTAAATATACATTTGAACATCATAATGAACTTAAATAAAGATATATGGCCAGGCATGGTGGCGCACGACTTTAATCCCAGCACTCGGGAAGCAGAGGCAGGTGGATTTCTGAGTTCCAGGCCAGCCTGGTCTACAAAGTGAGTTCCAGTACAGCCAGGGCTACACAGAGAAACCCTGTCTCAAAAAACCAAAAAAAAAGAAGAAGAAGAAGAAGAAGAAGAAGAAGAAGAAGAAGAAGAAGAAGAAGAAGAAGAAGAAGAAGATATATGGATAAATGATGTCTTAAGTTTTAAAATAGAAATATCCATTACTAGATATGGAGGTGACACACTAGTGACTTAAAGACAGTCTAAAGAATTTGTGGTAACATGGTCCTATTATCCCATCCTTGGGGTTAAGGGCATGTTTGGCTATGTAATGAGTTCTGTCCAGTCTAGATTACCCGAGGCCCAACTTTAAAACTAAGAACAGTGCAACAGGCAAGACAATAGTCAGTGTCTGCTCAGAAGCTCTGTAAGGGACTACATTCATGGGAGGAGGGTCTCTGGCAACTTGGTTGTTTGAGTTTATCTGGTGTAGTGCTCATATCTGGATGGATAGGCAAAGACTTATTATTTTACCGAGAAGTAAGTTATACAGTGTGAGTTGGTTGTTTCTTCCCTGGGGCCATCTGAGTAAGGAAACATCGGATACTAAGGGTTAAACTCCTGCAGGCCTGAGTCTTCATGTCAGAGTGGAATTCTCTACAGTAATGTTGTCAGACCTGAAGATAGATAGCATCCAGGGCATGTTAGGACCAACTTCTCCAGGCCTGTTGGAAGGCAGCGGTGGCCTTGCTCTGATTCCAACCTACCTTGAATCAAAAAATCAACCATGTTCTGAGGTTAGAATAACTCAGCATGATCTTCCATTGCAGAAGAATAGCCACAAAAACCTCTAATTTTAAAAAAAATCCAGATGAATTTTTATATAATACAAAATCAGTGAAACATCTTGAGGCTTCAGAAGTGCGGAGCTGAGTTTGAGGGGGCATTTGGTGTTAGTGTCCAAGTGAATCAATTCACTAGATGTCATTAAGGAGTTAGCATAGAGAAATCATGATAAAATGGAAGAGGTGTATGCTGATGGTCTTAATTGATTACTATGTGTATTCTATCAGTTCCCTCACAGTAGCTATGCTCTATAGATCTGGACTCATCCTGGAGAACAATGGACAACTTCATTGGATACGCAACCTCCGAAGATGGCAACAGAAATTGTGTACATGTGCCATTTCTGAAGCAAGCCCCTTGCTATTCAGCAAAATTCCTTAGATAGGTCTACTTTAAAGAAGAACGATCAGAGGCTCTTATTAACCGAGGCACTGCATCACATGGATGAGCACTCGGCTAGTCTTAGTAGTAGGACTGAATAAAAGGCCCTTTCACCACAATATGAAGCCAGAAAAGATAGCCCTTCCTACCAAGCCACAATAACATACAATGGTATTCAATTCTGTGCTAGGGCTCCGCTTCATTTTTGTGTGAAAATCAAGAGTTTCACATCGTGACTTTAATCTTATCAGAGACTTCTAAAGCAAATAGCACAGGATGAGAAACCTCGATTGTGTAACTTCTGGTTTTGCTGGCTATGAAATACCAAGTATCCCTTTCTTTAAAAACCCACCTCCAAATAGCCATGACTATGACCTGCCTATTCACGAGTCTGGAGGCTTCAAGTTTTGATTTCATTACAGAAAGCGATACTTTTTGACAAAGCGCATCTATCTGGGCTTCTACTTTATTATGATCATAAACTATTATTTTTATGTTCCCAATTCTCAATGAGAGAGGGGGAGAGGGACGGAGGGAGGGAGGGAGGGAAGGAGGGAAGAAGAGGGAAAGAATCTTGCTTAGAAGAAACCTCAGAAATGTCCCCCACCCCACCCCCAGATTGGGTTCTGCCAAGGAAAAGGGCCATTTTCCCTCTGCCAAACCTTGCGTCTCCGACCCACGCCCACCCACCCCGCGGGCAAGCGTGTAACCACGTGAGCGCGCGCCCTGACCCTGACCCTTCAGAAGCGCGGAGCTAGACACCGCCTTCCTGGAGTCCCTGTGCGCCCGCCCGCCTGCCTGCCTAGCCAGCACAAGCGCTCCAGGCGAGGGTCCCGAGCACGAGGGAGGGGCGTGACGGCTCCTCCCCTCGCCGTCCCGCCTCCTCGTCCCGCCCCACTCCGCCCCGCCCCTCCGCCTCTACTCAGAGGGGTGCCCACGTGCCCAGCCCGCCTTCTGCAAGCTCGGCGGCGGGAGCTTCTGTCTGCGCGGACCTGGAAAGGCTGCTGCTGCTCGTCCAGCCTTCGCGAGCTTGGGATCCGCAGAGCGCTGCAGCCGCTCGCTTTCCCGTGCCTGTTCCTGTGCCCGTCGCGCGGCCAGGGCACTGCCCCAGTAAGTTGCGGAGAGTGCGCGGGGGGACCCTCCGGAAGGGAAGCGAGCGAGCGGTGGGGCGCGGGCGTCCAGGCCGCGTCCAGCTGCATGCAGCTGCCCGGAGATCGCGCTCCAGCGACTGCTGAGCGGAGCGTCGGGGGCCCTGGGGACAGGGACTGCAGCTTCGGACCCCGGGTCTCCGGCCTGCACCTGGGGCTGCTACCCTCCTCCTTTTTTCGGTCCCCAGTGCCGCTGGCTGACTCTCACTGGAGGCGTGCAGATCCCGCCACGGCCACGCGGGTCGCAGAACTTGGGCATAGGGCCTGACACTGGGACTCCCAGAGTGTTCCTAGTCACTTATGTTCTGGGGAACCCTGGGTATCTCTCTCTGGAAGGGTAGCCTGCCTCCACACCCTGCAGGAGGAGTGGTCCCCCGAAGTCTTCTTTCACTCCCTTGGGGTTCTTGGTTTAAATTTGGAACAAGACTTGGATCGCCACGAAGCCTTTTCCCATCTTGCTGTGGATTGGGTAAGTCAGGTAAAATGACCCTCGGGGGATTCTCTATGGGTGTTTTAAAGTAAATGGGTGCAGTATTAAGCGCTTGAGTTGTTCTGTGTGTGCCTTTTAATCTCGTTTGACGAAGTCTTCAGCCTTGAGTACCTTAAAACCCTCGTGTCTGATAGTGGATTCGACTAGTCTGCACTGCCTTCTGTTGTCCCAGTGTGCAGTGTAAGGTAATCCTATAAATATTTCAAAGAAATAGGTGCTACAAAAGTCATAGATGACTCCGATTCAAACTTTAAACTATGAAAAACTGTCTTCAAAGCCATTTAGGTAATGACTCCCTTGGGACTAAAGTATTAGATCCATGTGGATCCGTTCTTTGCCAGAATGGAGTTACCAGACTCTATGGTCTGTGTAGTTAAGTGTGTCTGCCCTGAAATTTAGTTCTTGCCTGAGGCACGCTTTTGAAATGTGTTTTTCTTTTCTGCCTCCATATTATATTTGTATTCTCGGTAAAGAGCAACAATTTGTCGTCTCTGACTAGGAGATGTACAATTGGAGAACGTTCTATTTATGTGTGTGTGTGTGTGTGTGTGTGTGTGTGTATACTTTTTGTGCGATTAGATCTTTCTTTTCTTCTTATCACACCAAAGTAGCATAAAGAAATGATACATCCGCTCAAAGGAACAATTTCCCCGTTCCTTATGCTAAAATGTTGCAGCTTGGCAACAGTCCAGGAGCGAATCCCAGAGGCAACCTTACATGTAGTTTGCATTTTCAAGCTTGCTCCTTTGCTCCTCGCGCTCTTTCCCCTTGTCTCAGGACAAGTGAGTGCCATTTACATTAAGGCTTTTTAATCTTTTGGGCTGTGTCCAGACTGAAGATCAGATTAGAGCTTCTTGGTATCTGCAGAGATTCAGTTTGCAGAACCCTGACCTTCACCTTGTCAGCCAAGCTCTTTTGATTCCGGTCTCCAGTTTTTCTCCCTGGGCTCAGAGTTAAGAGTCAGGAAAGAGGAATGGCACTAGAAAGAGAGTCTGGGAGCTTTGGACAATTAAAAAGTCTGAGGATTTGTGGAGTTTTTCATCCTGAATTTCCATGTCTCTGGTTCACTTGAACACGTGTCTGCAGAGTTTTAAAGCTGGTGTTTCTCCACTACAAGCTAAGCTAAGCACCTTTGCAGACAGACCACTTGCCTCTTCTCCCATCTAGGTGGCTCTATGCCAGCAATCGTCTTCTCCTGCCATCTAGTACAAGTCAGTGTGGTATTTCTTCTGACTCTTGGAGCTAGGACTCTCCTCCTAACTGGCCATTTCTTCTCCTTTTCCAAAATATTTTACCCTAAATTTTTTCATGTCTAACTTAGTTAATGAGTTTATATTCGGTTGCATTTATTTACTCTCTCTCTCTCTCTCTCTCTCTCTCTCTCTGTGTGTGTGTGTGTGTGTGTGTGTGTGTGTGTGTGTGCAGTCAGAGACCAGCTTTCAGAACAGAGTTTTGGAAACAGTCTCATGCTGCTCTTTGCTTTGGTTTTCATCAGACATAGTATGAATATGATTTCAAAGTCTGGTTTCTTAATAGATGACTTCTTAGGTGCCAAATATTTAGAACAAAAGGAAAGTTTTCAGTTGAATGTGTTTCTAAGCTTTTGTGTTTGGTACTGTGTGCCAAAAGAATGCCTCAACACAAGACTAAAAGCTAAGGGAGCTGTGTGTCTTCTCTCTCATTTTGTTTGCCTAAACGCCTTAGCAAAATTAAATCTTTAACTTATTCTGAACCTTTATAAAAATATTCAGAACTATATAGATAAAACCTTGAAGAACAATAAAAACCAACAAAATGTTTCCCTTTGCAGTCTCCCATTTCAATAAGTTTTTGTTCTGTCCCCTCACCTAGTGTGACCTAACACATGTTCAGTGTGCTTTCATTGTAAAAATAATTGGCAATGGTTCCAACAGCTTGAGAAAACATGTTTTGCCTGTCTTCTAAATGCTTACATGCCTTCCCTGAAAACTTACTGGGTACCTACAGTACACCAGACACTGGGTGACCCAAAACTAATTACTGATAATATAGAGGGATTCTATAATTATTTTGCATTTAGGAAACTCTTTCTTGATGGAGTTTAAGAATCATTTGTTGTTGTTTACTGTATGAAAGTCATGCCAAATCTTAACAGATGGCTTGAGTGCTGTTCGAATGCACGAAGCTATGGCTGCACTGTGACCTATGAAGATGGAGCTACTGTTTTGTTATCAAAAGCTTGTATGCTGGGTGTCTTTGCTTCATATATAGCTACAAATTTATGTTAATGTGCCCATACATCTTTTTCCATGCTTTTCTGGCTCTTGTCTTAGAAGTGGGAGCCGTGGCTGTGGGCACTGCTTTCTCAGATCCAGACACAATGAGGACTCGTTTCCAGCAGGCACTAGCTAGTCACGACAGTCCCAACTTCATCTATTTATTCTTCTTGTCTAACTCCATAACCTAACTGTTCTATGCTAATCTCTGGGGGCAATACTATTTTTCACAGGCCTATGGATACTGTTAGATGCTAGGTGTCACTTTCTGAAGACGTCCCCTGCCCTTATGGCAATGTTCTCACTGGTAAAGGTTTAGTATCAACTTAAAAAAAAAAAAAAACTATATGAGTTAATGTGGGCTTTGTTTAAGAGACTGGCTTTAGCCGGGCGGGGTGGCGCACGCCTTTAACCCCAGCACTTGGGAGGCAGAGGTAGGCAGATTTCTGAGTTCGAGGCCAGCCTGGTCTACAAAGTTCCAGGACAGCCAGGGCTACACAGAGAAACCCTGTCTCAAAAAAAACCAAAAGAGAGAGAGAGAGAGAGAGAGAGAGAGAGAGAGAGAGAGACTGGCTTTGAATGTGTGGGTTGTGTATCTTCTCCATTCTTACTACACCCTTCGGTGTGCACCGTCTTTACAGAGAGCTGTCGTTCTTCATTTTACTGGGTGGATGTAGATGCGCTATGTTGTTGGAAACCTTGGGTTTTCTTAATGAAGGGCTTTATTTTATCCAAGGCTGCACCTTCAAGCTAAAGGCTGTCATGTGTTCTCTTCTATGTTTTATGTGTAAAAAGCCTCTGCCCGTGAAAGAGTAAAGATAAAGGTAGAGACCATGGAATGAGCTTGGAAATGAAGAGCATGCCTGCACATGCTAGGGCAGTAGTGAGTGCTGGCTCCTCTCTTCAGAACTGACCCGGATCAGGGAACCAGCAACACCAAGAACGAAAGAACAGACCCATGACCTTTCCTCCAGGAATTAATTTCATTAAAAAATATTTGTTGAACAATACATAACAAAGAATGTTGAAGGCCTATGTTGGTTCTTACTGGCTGTTCCCACAGATCTTCTTTCCTGAACTCATGCTGGCTTTCAGACTCTAGTTTTTAATCCTATCATGTCTACTATGGTGCTTCTTGGGCCGTGGAGGTGCCCTTCCTCCTGGGGTCCACCTGGTGGGCACAGCATATGGACTTTGATGTCATGTTACTGGAGGATACTGAGAATACCAGAGTCAAGATGGTCATGTTGTTCTAGCATTTTGCTCGGGACAGCAGTAGCTGCTCATATTTAAGATTGGATCGGTTATAGATTAAAAATGGGTGTTTTCTTCTATAACTTCATTTAATAAACCTTAACACTCACCTCTTACTTATTTTACTTCTTGCGGGAAGAATCATGGTGCTGGGGTTGATACTTTGACCTTAATTGGGAGAGAGTTTCTTGCATTGGCCTGACAGCTGCTGTTGTCATCCTGGCAAAGAGTGCTGACAACAGGAATCTCTGGTGAAATGAATGGCTGCTTTATACTGAACCAAAAGGAAAAAATTAGGGTTTTTCAGCAGTAAACCAATTTTCAGCAGTATTTATTTATTTGACATTAACTTGGGACAGAGTTTGTAAATGCAGTGCAAGTTCTTTAAAAAGCAAATAAATAAGAGCCAGGCAGTGGTGGCACACGCCTTTAATCCCAGCACTTGGGAGGCAGAGGCAGGCAGATTTCTGAGTTCAAGGCCAGCTTGGTCTACAGAGTGAGTTCCAGAACAGCCAGGGCTACACAGAGAAACCCTGTCTCGAACAAACAAACAAACAAAAAAAGCAAATAAGAACCAGAAACAAACTTAACATATTTGAGCAGTGGGGTTGAAAACTCAACTAGGTATCACCCAAAACGTCCTTTTTTATTAGAGCATGCGCGTTTATCCTCTGGGTTTCTTTCCCCTTTCCATAATTCCTGCTGTCCAGTTTACTGAAGGTCTGCATCAGGTGAAAGCAACTTAATATGCTTCTGAAATTAACATGCCAAATTTACCTCTCTGCTTGTGCTGTTTAATAATGGTATATTCAGTCAGATGACTGAGTGCAGTGTCCTAAGTCAGGATTCCCTTAGAATAGAATAGATTTTGCAGCTTTGATCCCAAGAATATCCTGAGACATTATGTGTAGAGTTTTCCATAGTCAGAAATTACTTTATGTATTGTGCATTAGTACCTGTTTTGTGTGTATATTCATGCACACATATTAGTGTTTGACTTAACAGAATGTTTGTAATTTGCCCAAGCTGTTGTCCTCATTAAAAAAAAAAAATCAGGACTGAGCATGGTGGACCATCTTCATTCCCAGAACTGGGAAGTCAGAAACAGGCAAACCAAGTGAACAACTCATCTTGGTAGTCTTTATCAACCTGGACAACTTGGGTATTAATTCCCTGGAGAAGAGCCTGATTGTGAACCTTTAGGTTGTTCTGTGTAGCTGTGTTCCCTTCTCTGTGGGCCGGCTTACCACAGAAGGAATATGTATTCAGTGGAAGAAAGAAAAGCTTGTGACCGAGTGGCTCCAGTGCACAGCAGTGGCTTGTGACATGAAAGATATGTTGTATTGTGTTTTTCTCCATCCATCTCGTCCAGTTCATGTCTCCATAAAAAAGAATGCACTATATGCAGACTGGCCCTCCCTGACCATCTTGTGTGAGATTTCTGGAAATTCAGGAACCCTACCTTCATCCAGTAGATAGCTAGAGTTTCTACAAATTGGGATAAGAACCTCACAATACAGAAGCCACTCCAGTGCCTTAGGAAGGTACCTGGAGAACTTCTGTTGAGTCTACATGGGGCATTTTGGTCAGGGGTTCTGTCTCCTTGCTGGTTTATGATGGCGTCCAGTTTTCAAGGTAAGTAGAGCAGTTGGGGACTCACTATGAGATCAACTGGTGGAAAGATAAACTTTTCCATCCCCCGTGATTGATGTGATCATCAAAGCAGACAGAACTATAGAGTAGCCTGAGTTTTTGGTAACAGGCTTTTCCCAGGGGAAACTGAATTCAACTCGATACAAGCTATCAGGAAGAGATTTCATAGTAGCATAAAGATGACTGGCCTCTTTGTACCATGGTGAAAATGGTCCCTTGGATTTCCAAAGTCATAGTCTTTTTGCCAAATTCTCAGATTCACAGATTTCAGTGTGTGTCTGTGGACCAAGGAGTGAATTTGACTCAGTTTTATCAAAAGATTGTCTCACTTGAACACCCATAAAGAGGTCAAACAGGAATGGGTAAGAATAGTTTGAAATATTGGGGCGTCTTTAAAATGACATTGAGATCCTTCCTCCTGGTTTGCTGTATATCAAATGTAGAACTCACTGGTACCTCCCAAACTTAAGTTGATTCAGAGCCTGACTAAATGCTACGATCAGGGAAGGAGTTTATCACTCCAAGGCTTCCCCTGTGTCTAAGGAACAAATGGCTAGTTTGTAGCAGTTACTTGTTACATTTATTTACTAATGTGCTGAACCAGAGGCTGTGAACCCCAAAGAGCTATTTATTTACAGTCAATTTCTCTGCTGAAGTCCATCTTTTGCAGAGTCTGTGTGGTTGGGATTTGTAATATTTGGTTAAGGGGGTGGAAGAGAGAAAGA